>JAODAL010023758.1:0-62004 GCA_025379985.1 Phyllomedusa bahiana
GATCAACCAAGTCCTAACCCGCATCATCTCTGCTATCAAAAACCTCCCTCTTTCACAGGGAAACATGTAAATGGGGAAAACTGGCAACAGGTAGGTAATAAGGGGGGTTGTATGGGCCCTACAAAACAAATACGTAACCACAACCTGCCCCATGCTGTGAAAAACAAGCCGCCTATACCCATGAACACAGGCACACACAACTCTACTGGGGTGGTGACAAACAATTTATGGGGTGTCTCCTCCCCCCAGTATTTTACAGTTTTGGGCCCCCTACCACGGTCTATTTTTAGGGGGTGCCCTCCCTTCCGGGTGTTACAGTTATGGGGTGCCCCTCCCCAATTTTTTTACAGTATGTGGGTAAACCCCCCGGGGTGCTTATTTATGGGGTGCCCCCCCTCAGGATGTAAGTTAGGGGTTTTCCCCCCTCCATATTTTAAGTTAGGGGTTGTCCCCCTTAGGGTTTCATATTTATGGGTCCCCCTTCTCAGGGAGCTACAGTTATGGAGTTTCACCTCCACAAAAGTGTTACAGTTATGGAGGTCCACTCCACAGTGTTTTAAATTTTTCATGCATCATAAAAAATTTTGATATGGATAAAAAAGCCTTACAAAAGACAATTTTTCGGGATCACCCCCCCAAAACAATCTTTGTTACTGTACAAGACCACAATCGGGCACACACCCTTTTTTGCTACCAAAACCTCTGGCACCAAAAAAAAAGTCATCCCCCAACCACATATTTCAGAGACCTCGGGCCCAAAATTTTGGGCCTGCCACTTGGGTTTTAAGTACCCGAGCACTTACCCAAAGCAACAGGTCTAGCACAAAGTAGGGCTCTCCACTTTCTCCATAGGAAGCAGACAGCATTGGCAGGGGTATGGCCAGAAAAGGGGGAGCTCCACAATTTTAATCGGGGAACTCGATAAACACCTTCACAGGCTATGACAGCAACTCACAGGCAGTTACATTTTTTTTTTTTTTTTTTTTTTTTTTTTTTTTTTTTTTTTCGAAAGAATTTTTTTTACTCAAAGGCACCTATTACAATTCAAGAAGGGTACCCATTGCTAAAGGTGAAAGGGGCCTACTATACAATTTTAACCCCTTACCGACAAACGTAGAAAAACACCCTGATGCCGGGTTGTCTAATTGTACTAACCCCCTTTCCCCCTGGACGCACGGGGACACCCGGCGGCAAAAACGTGGGGAAACATCGCTGAACATACAGCGGGAACCTGTGAAGGGGTTCCATCTCTGCCAGTTTTCGATTTCCCCATTTCCCCGGGCCCGGGACAAGGGGGGGAAAACCACCATTTTTGTACACCCTATGCTTTTGTACCAAAATAATGAAAATAACACGCCACCTAGTGGTAAGTCCCTGGGGGGGACTCAAAGTTAAAATTAAATTAAAAAAAAAAAAATTTTTAAAGTGAAAAAAAAAAACTAAGAAAATTAAAAATTTTAAAATACTTTCCCCCGCCAATTTTACAAAAAAAAAAAAATAAAAATTTTTTACACAAAATTTGGTATCGCCGCTCCAACAAGTACAATCTATTAAAAAAAAATATCATTATCCCGTATTTTAACAACCGTGAAGAAAAAAAAAATTTTAAAGCCAAAATTGGGGGTTCTTTTCATTTCATTTCCCAAAAACTTGGAATAAAAAAGGGTCAAAAAATTGCAAAACCCTTCCAAACCAAAAAGCAAAAAAATACACTTCACCCGCAAAAAATCCCCCCACTCCCCTCCGTAGGTGTTGGAAAAAAAAAGTATAGGTCGCAAAAAATGGGGCCACGCACAAATTTTAAAAATAGAAAATGTTTTTGAATTTTTTTTTTCAGCACCAAAATAAAGGAAACTTACATGTTTGGATTGGTGGGGGCATACAACCTGAAACAGGAAAAACAATTTTTACAGAAAATTAACGCCAAAAAAAAAAAACACCGGGCAAACATGGCCCAAGTAGTTTTTTTCCATTTTGCCCCACTTATTTTTTTTTGCCCCCCAATAATTTTATGGTAATAAAATAAATCCATTAGAAATCTTTTTCCCCAAAAAAAAAAGCCCCCAAACATCTTAAAGAAATGGGAAAAAAAAAAAGTTATGGCTTTAAAAGCAATGAGAAAAAAAAAAATTTAAACCCCATTTTTATGACGTCCTCAGGAAAGGATTTAAAAAACAAAAGCAGAGGAGGTTGCAAGAGTCAGCACATCAGGACATTTAAATTAGGGGAAGACCCAAGAATTAAACCCACGGGGGTGCCAAAGGGACCACGCACACTAAGGGGCCCGGTTCACACGGGTTATTCCCGACGGGTTTGTGCGCCGTTTGACCACAAAACCGCCCGGAATAAGGGGGCGCGGGGGCCCGGGGCCGGGGGGGCGGGCCCCCCCGGGGGCCGCTCCCGGGCCCCATAGACAATGCATTGTTTACGGGGGCTTCCGCGCCGTAAATAATGGCAGTCACTTTCTTTCCCCCCCCCGGGGGGATTTTTCCGAGCGGGAGGGGCGACGGAATCCACTGTTCTCTATAGAGCATTGGGGTTACCCGTAATTTCTGCCCCCGGATTGGCCGTACTGCAGCGCAAAACCGGCGCGCAGTACGGGGGCCAATCCGCGGGGAGAATAAGCCGTGTGAACGGGGGCCTTTGTTATAGTATACCCACATTTGTCCCTACTACAGACGCATAGCTTACATCCCATCCTTTAATTTACAAAATTTTCCCCCTTAAACCATTTACCATCAACTGAAAGTTTAAAACCCTTGAATAATACTGCAAACTATAACTGGCAGGTGTAATTTATTGCTTAAATGATCATTTAATGATTTTTCCATTTCACACATATTTTCACACCCTCACCCTGCTGGCCTTACATACTTAGCTGAGATATGTAGATATCACAGTTGTGCTCTCAGATAAAAGGCAAATTCTCCCTCAGGAAGTACGTACAAAAAAGGGGGAAATGACTTTTCTGTGATGCATATACAGCAGATATATAAATAAGATGCAAAATTCTGATTCATGATCACCTGCTCATAATATCAATAGGTCTATCATTTTGTAGAATTTGCATGGCTCTAAATTTTGCCTCTTAAAAGGGCAGTAGGCTTTAAAGGGATTGTCTCACTACATTGATTCCTTTACCTCAGTCCTGATTTCTTAGTTTCATTTTGCACTCAGGGGTGTGTTTACTGGCTTCTATTAGGCTGCAGTAGAAGCCAGGTCTCTAGCTAGAGCAACTAGTGCTGACAGTATATCAGGAGAGATTGAACAGGTCTGTAGCTATAGCAACCTGAGGAGCTGATGCAGCCCATACAAGAGGGGATATCTCAGAGTAGGTAGGACACTGTTAATGGACATATATTGCAAAGTGACTTGTTTTTGCAAGATCTTTAACATAAAAAGCAATCCTTGTAGTGAGACGACTCCTTTAACCCCTTAACGACCTTGGACGTATGAGTACGTCCCAGGGCCGCTAAGGGGCTTTGCAGGGGGATCGCTCCGCGACCCTCCCGCACAGCTGCCGGGTGTTAGCGGCTGATCGCTGCTAACACCCGGCAGTATCAGCGCCGGCGGGTGGCTCCGCCCGCTGGCGCTGTTTAACCCGTCAGACACCGCGGCAAAGATGGCTGCGCCGATCCGAAGACCGGACACGGCAGTGGGGAGCCCTGTGAAGGCTCCCGTCACTTACATTTCCCGGTTTGCCCCACTTCCGGCCATAGACAGGAAGTGGGGAAATCGCCATCTTTGTACACCCTAATGCATTGCCTATGCAATGCATTAGGCTGTATTAACAATTGCGCCCCCTAGTGGTCAAGCACCATAGGGAGACTAAATGTTACAGTGAAAAAAAAAATAAAGTTTTAAAGTACAAAAAAAAAAAAGTATTAAAAGTTCAAATCACCCCCCTTTCACCATTTTACAAATAAAATCATTAAAATAATAAAAAAGTTACACATATTTGGTATTTCCGCATCCGAAAAAATCCGATCTAAAAAAATATAACATCATTTATCCCATACACTGAACACCGTAGAAGAAAAAAAATTCCAAACGCCAAAATTGCGTTTTTTGGTCATTTTATGTCACTTAAAAAATGGAATAAAAGTGATAAAAAAAGTCGCATGCATTCCAATCTGCTAGCGATAAAAAGTACCCTTCAGCCCGCAAAAAAATCCCCCCTCACTGACATCCGTAGGTGTTAGCACAAAAAAGTTATTGGTTGCACAAAATGGCGCTGCGGCGCAAATTTCAAAAATAGAAAATGCTTGGAATTTTTTTACGGTACCAAAACATAACAGAAACCCTACATGTTTGGTATTGCCAGATGCGTAACAACCTGTAGAATACAGATAACACATTATGTTTACCGAAGATTAAACGTCGTAAAAGCAAAACACCCAGAAACATGGCGAAAATACGGTTTTTTTTCACAATTTGTCCCACTTGGATTTTTTTTGCGGTTTCCCAGTATATTCTATAGTACAGTGAATAACATCACTAGAAAATACATCTTGTTCTGCAAAATAAAAGCCCTCATATGTCTATGTAGATGGAAAAATAAAAAAGTTATGGCTTTCAGAATGTGAGGAGGGAAAAACGAACGTGTCACCAAAAGAAAAAAAACGGCGGGTCCTTAAGGCAAACATGCCAACTCTCCCACTTTTGGCGGGGGGGTGCCGCTAATTGGGGTCCCCCCCCCACCCTCCCGGCAGAATTGGCATTCCTCCCGCCGCCAGCAGGCAGCGGGGGTTCTTTAAATTACCGCGGTGCAAGAGTAGCGCTGGTGCGCTACACTGGCGCCGCGGCGCGTCTTACTGTGCAGGGAGGAGGCAGGAGGGATTGTTCCCCCCCTCCCTTCTCCCCCTGTATGTACAGCGCCGGCCGGTGTGCGCTGTACATACAGATCAGCGTCGCAGGAGGAGTGACGCGCGGCTGCTCTCACTCCCCCTGCGACGCTGAGGAGATTAGGCAGGAGATGTCCGAAGCTGCAGGGAGCCTGGTGAGGTAAGTGGCTTTTATTATTTTATTTTTATTAGCTATGGAGGGGCATCTACCTGACTAAAAAGGGGGCAACTACCTGGCTACTGAATGGGGCAACTACCTGACTACTGGATGGGGAAACTACCTGACTACTGGATGGGGAAACTACCTGACTACTGGATGGGGAAACTACCTGACTACTGAAGGGGGCAACTACCTGGCTACTGAAGGGGGCAACTACCTGACTATTTAAGGGGGCAACTACCTGGCTATTAAAGGGGGCAACTACCTGGCTAACAAAGGGGGGCGTCTACTTGGCTACAAGGGGCATCATTTGACTACAAGGGGAAAACTATTTGGGCTAAAGGGGGGCACTACCGGCTAAAAAAGGGGGGGCATTACCTGGCTAAAAAAAGGGGGGGCATCTACCGGGCAAAAAAGGGGGGCATTACTACTAAAAGGGGGGCATTTTAATTGGCTAAAAGGGGGCATTTTTGACAATGCTGCCCATGCACAACCTTGCAATGTATGCCATCCTTGAGCAACATTTGAGGGGGGCATATGCTGTGAAAGATGTGTGCACACTGCACATTTGAACCGGGGATCCTGGATCAAATTACCATTGGGCGCACGAATCCTTGCCATCTTGGAAGCGATTTGCCGCTCACGGCACTCACTCGCAGGTGTAAAAGGCGGGGAGGGGGGGTACATGGGGGTGCGGGGAACAGGAGGCACTAAGGGGGGGGGTAACAGTAGAAAGAAGGATAGAGGGAAGAGTGTCAGGAAGGCTAGCCCGATTGGTACACCCCAACAAATTTGAAGATTGGAGATGGGGGGGATATTGCTCAGAAATGCATTGCTGCAGCAGACACTCCCTGTCTGCTCCATAAGAGGGGGGAAAAGAGTGCAGGTCAGGCTAACAGGTGAAATAGTTGGGGACTCCTAATTGGGGGCACAGACAGGGCAATCGCCCAAAGACCGGGGATCCGCGAACGTTGTTTTTACCTGGTGCCCGATTCACATACCGCGGATGGGTTGACAGACGCTGGTGGGGCTGGTAGAATCCACGTCATGGTCCACTTTTTTTCCCCCCCCACCAATAAACAAAGTTAGGGGTAGGTGGAGTGTCCTTAAAAAATGATTCACACTTGGGCCAAAAGCCAAGGCAAGGACCCCCAATTATTTTCAAAATATTCCCTGTTCCACAAGCCACACCAGAGAGGCGGGGGATTTAGAGAGGTGAAAAGTGCTCAAAAATTTGGGTTAAAAAGGGGGGTTTTGGGGGTTTTTGGAGAACGGGCTACTTTCTGTTTTGGCTACGGGTCTATGCTGGGATGGGCTGCACCTAAAGGGAGAGTCAGCTGTATTGGGGGACAAAAGGGCCGGAAGTTGGAGGAATTTTTAAACTAGAGACTGGGGGGGGGGTAACACAAAGTAGCAGCAAGATAGTAAGATAAAAGGGGCTGGAATTTAGAAAAAAATCAGGGGGGAGTGGAGGAGGGGTGTAGAAATAGTTAAAAATTCAGGGAGAAAGGAATAAAACTGAAAAATCCTAAATGCATGTGCCCCAATGCCAGGAGCGACCAAAAAATAAATGAATAAATACAATAGCTGAAGAAAAAAAAGACATAGTGGGATAACTGAAATGGGCTGGACAAGCTACACGGGGTGGTTTAAACTTACAGAATTACAGTCTATTTAAAAGGGATCGAAAAGAAAGGAAAGGGGGAGGTGTCTCCCTCTATTAAAATCCTGCTGAAAAAACCCCTGCGGGAAATTAGGTAAGGTAATGAAAAGGGGAATATTTTTTGGGTAAATAAAACAGGGGGAAACAAAAACCAATAAAATACAATAGGGGTCTGCTAAGGCCCACAATAAACAGAACCCATAGAAATAACTCCTCAGGCAAATAGATGGGGCGGCTAATCAGAATGGGGTTTATTTTTAGGGGCACAAAACTACCAGAATCAATTGGGAACTGAAACCTGTAGCTCTCAAAAAAGGAAACAGGTTTTTTTTTAAAACTAATGAAATTTCCCTTTGCCAAATGGTGCAGAACCGACTAGAGAAAGGCCCTTCTAGATTTAATATTGCTAATAGCGACAGGAACAAAAAGGGTTTATTTGAGGGCCCTGGGAAATAGTGCCATAATAAAATAAATTTCCCTTTAAACCTTCAAAGAGTTTTTTGTCAAGGACCACAAAAAAAACTGAATTTTTTTGGAAGCAATTTTTTTCTGCTTAGGGGGAGGCCCTAAACCGTATTTATGGGACAATTTTTTTAAAAATGGCAGAACTAAAAATAAAGGGATATTTTTAAAAACCCTAGGCTACCCTGTACGTACAACCTTTTGGTAAAAATAATTAGAAACAAAAAAACCCAATGTGGTTTTAAAAGGAGAAAAAAAGGCAATAAAAAAACAAAAAAAAAGCGTTTCACCTACAAAACAGGGGGTATGAAGAGGGACTAAAATATAGGGAAAAAAAAAAAGTGTGTAAAATAAAGATAAAAGGGGCAAAGTGGAGACGGAAAGACGTATCGCCATAAAAATAAAACAACCCAAAATAATTTTTTAAATACATAAATTAAAAAGATTAAAACGAAAATGTTTGGCCCTTTGAAAAAACGAGGGGGAGAAGTAGAGGGCGAGAGAAAAAAGCAAAACCTATTAAAACTTTTTTCTCCACTTATTTTCCGAGGAGGATGAGCTTTCCCGTTGAACAGAGGGATAGGTAACTCCACTTAAAAGTTTCTTGTTAACCCAAAAGAAGTGCAGCTCGTCTTAAAAGTTAAAAAAACAAATCCCCAGGTCCAAGTGGCATACACCCACGTTCCTAAGGGGTTAATTGATGTCATAATAGGGCCCCTATTCTTAAAAATTTATGGACGTTAATAACGGGGGGTTTTCCCCAAAGGATTGGGCATAGCAAATGTTGGGCCCAAATTCAAAAAGGGGCAAAAAATGACCCGGGAAAATATAGGGGTAAGTTTGACCTCGTTTAGGGAAAAAGTTTGAAGGTTTTTTCAAAATGCATCCTGGAGTACCCGAAAATAAAAGATAAAACCCCTTTTAGCAGGGTTTATGAAGGGTCGGGGCCTTGACTAATCTCATCACTTTTTAGGGAAGCATGCTAGCGGGCGGGGGGAGCACTGGATGTCATATACTAGATTTTTTCTAAACATTTTTTAAAGGTCCCCCAAAAAGGTTGGTAAGTAAAAGAGAATCTTGGGCTGGGGGAAAACGTGTGCAAAAGGGGGGAAAACAATTTTCCCTGATAGAAAACAAAGGGGATAATTAACGAGCATACCTTAAGGATTTCTGTTACTAGTGGGGGACCAAGGGGCTTTTGGGCCCCATCCTCTTCAAAAAATTTTTTAACATCTCCTGGATTTCACAGTAGAATATCGTCTTTTCAGCGATCTAAGCTTTTAAATAATCAACAAATGAGGATTTGTTATTTCAAAGGGATCTGGAAAAATTGGTGCCCGGGCAGGGAAATGGCAGATGAGGTTTAACACAGAAAAATGAATTATGCACATGGGGAGGAAAAATCCATTACATGTACATTTAGATAAAGGGAAGGCGGGAAAAGTGAATGGAGAAGGACTTGGGTCTGGGGACAGCAAAAAATTTAAATTTTAGCGCCAGGCAGACAGCAGCGCCAAGGCAAATAGGATCATGGGGGGGCATTTGAAGGGGGAAGAGGCACATGAGAGAACATTAAATTTCCCATTTTAAAAAGTCCCCCTGGGTTTGACCCCACAGGGAAAAATTTTTGTTCAGTTTTGGGCACCAGGCACGGGAAAAACATTTGTAAGGGTTTTAACAGGTACAAAGGCGGGACAAAAAAAAAAAAGGCTGGGGGGACCAAAATACCCCGAAAGATTTGCAAGATTTGGGGTTATTTGTTTAGAAAAAAACGGCTTTGGGGGGGGCATAATAAAAAAGTTTAAATACCAAAAAGGTCAATAAGAGATCCCCCAAGATTTTTTTATACCCAGGACTGTATCTAGAACAAGGGGGCATCCTTACGTCTTGAGGAACGAAAGTTTCTACATAAACATAGAAAGGGATTCTTTACTGTAAGAGCAGTGAGACTGTGGAACTCTCTGCCAGAGGAATTGTCATGGTAAAATTCACTAACAGAGTTCAAAACGGGTTTGGATGCATTTCTGGAGCATATAATATAACAAGTTATAGTGTCTGGGATTCTGGAAGGGGTCATTGATCCAGGGATTTTTCCGATTGCCAGATTGGAGTCAGGAAGGAATTTTTCCCTAAAATGAGGACAATTGGCTTCTACCTCATTGGTTTTTTTTTGGCTTCCTCTGGATCAACACCTTAGCACAACAGGCTGAACTGGATGGACGTCTCGTCTTTTCGGCCTTACAAACTATGAGACTACCTGCCTGTAAGGGGCACTACCTGGTTATGGGGGGCTACTACCTGGCTATAAGGGCATCTACCTGGCTTTCTTCCAAAGCCATTATGCAGTTAGGTGGAGTGGGTGTGGCTTTTTAAGGGGCGTGGCACACCAAAAAGATGGGCGTGTCCATGCAATCTCCTGCTTTTCCATTTTCAAAAGTTGGCAACTATGCCTTAAGGGGTTAAAGAATGAAAAAAACATGAATAAACAAATTTGTAAGTGGCAGAAGCTCCTCAATCTAGCTTTACTGACTGCTCATGGATGCATCTTGTTAAGATATAACATCATTATTTATTTCAGAACAGTGATTTTAATTTTATGCAGTGTTTCTGTTTGAAGACATTACATGTAAAAGGGTGTCATATGATGAAATATTACATTTCCAGTTAGGTCACATTTACTGTAATGGTTGCACCAAAAATGTGTTGCGAAATTTACTAAAAAGTGGCATATTTATTGCGCTGACACATTTAATATTTAATAACCTTTGTCACCTTACTGACAAAGGTTGTGGCTCAGTAGCAAGTGGCATAGCTAAATGAGACAATATACACTAAGGGCGACATGTCCCATTAGTGCTGCGCCATTTTTTTGGTGTATTTTGCAGCCCTATTCTCGCCCTATTGACGCCCTATTCTCCAAATAAATGAACTGTAGTATAATAAAACTAAGCATGTTTTATACCAAGTATGACACATTTGAATGCGCTTAAAGTAGCAATGATATACTATGTGCCTAGATTAGACACATTAATTATACTATGCAAGATAAACCAGATGCCAGATTTTTGACAAGTTCTTTCATTCAGGTAAACTATACACTCATTTAATGCGCCTTAAAACTGGCGTGGCAGTCCCTCTTTTCTGACATGTCATCCTAAATTCACACAAATTCTGACAGAGAATTTTAATGCAAATTAAGCCAACTAAGGGCTTGTCCCCACGGCACGGGTTTTCATCCGGTTTTAGGTTTTGAAAACCGTCTGTAAACTGGGTGTCAACTTTTACAATGGACCTTAACCCCCTAAGGACCAAGACAGTTTTGACCTTCCTGACACAGCCCTACTTTTGAAATCTGACATGTGTCACTTTATGTGAGAATGACTTTTTGACACTTTTACCTATCCTTGTGATTCAGAGATAATTTTTCTTGTGACACATTGTGCTTTGAGAGTAAGAATTTTTTATCCCTATAATCCTTGTTTGTGAAAAATATCAACATTTCATGAAAATTTAGAAAAATTAGCTATTTTGAAAGTTCCAGAATTTCTGCGTGCAAGACAGATAATTATTCACAACAAAATAGTTTATAACTAGCATCTACCATATGTCCACTATAGGTTGGTATCATTTTTAAATGTCTTTTTTTAAGACATTAGAGGGCTTAGAAACTTAGTAGTAATATATCACATTTTCAAGAAAATTTGCAATATAAATTTTTTTAGGGACCAATCCAGTTCTGACATGGCTTTGAGTGGCCTGAATATTTAATAGCCCCATAAATGACTCCATCTAAGAAACTAGACCCCTTAAAATATTTACAACAGTGTTTAGGAAGTTTGTAAACCCTTTAGGTATTTCACAGAAATTAAAGCAAAGTGAAGGTGAAATTTAAAAGTTTCACTATTTTTTCAGATTTTCAATATTAATCCATTATTCACTGGAATACGGTAAATGTGACACAGTAAATGCAATGTAATATCAATTCCCCCAGGTCTGACGTTTTTAGAGATATCCCATATGTGGCCCTAGTGCATTATTTGAAAAAACTTTGAGATTCTTGGTTCACATATTTTGATCAAAAAATGCTTAAGCTGCCCACGACTTTCAACCTAATCTCAGGTCGGGCAGTCCTATGCTATCTTTACCTTTCAATAGAGCCAAATCCAGGCCTCTCACTGGGTCAACCGATCTCCATTATCCAGAGAGGAAAAAAAATTTTTAAAAAACCCACCAAACCTGCAAGCTGCACTTTTATGACAGCCTGTGAAAGTGGGCGTGGTGCAGAAAACCAAAATGGAGGCAACCCTTCCTCCCCATATAGATTAAAAACAATATACTCCAAATACAACGTATGGTTCTGCACAAAAAAACATTTCTGAAAAAACACTATGCAAACCTGGGTGCCACTGGCAGGGTTGCGGCACATATATATGTATATACACACACGCACACCACTACCAGCGGCACACGACTGCTAAAAGGGCAATAAATTACATGGAAATCCCTAAAGAAGCATTTATGCTATCTATCATACCCCCATAAATGACTCCATCTAAGAAACTAGACCCCTTAAAGTATTTACAACAGTGTTTAGGAAGTTTGTAAACCCTTTAGGTATTTCACAGAAATGAAAGCAAAGTGGAGGTGAAATTTAAAAGTTTCACTATTTTTGCAGATTTTCAATATTAATCCATTATTCACTGGAAAACGGTAAATGTGACAAAGTAAATGCAATGTAATATCAATTCCCCCAGGTCTGCCGTTTTTAGAGATAACCCATATGTGGCCCTAGTGCATTATTTGGCTCAACCATAAGCCCCAGAATAGGAGGAGCACCTACTGGACTCTGGGGTCTCATTTTCAATACGATTTTATTTCGGCACCATTTCAGGCTTGAGGACACCGTAAGTTGCTAAAACTTAATAAACACCCCTAAAAAGACCCCATATTGGAAACTAAACCCCTTAAGGAATATATCGAGGGGTGCAGTGAGTATATCCAACCCACAGGTGATTCACACATTTTTTTTTAGCATTTAGCTGTGAAAATTAAAAATTTATTTTTTTCCAGCAATCTGAAATTTTAGCTTAAAATGTTTCATATTTACAAGGAATCCTGGAAAAAAGAACCCCAAAATTTTGTTAAGTAATTTCTTCCAAGTTCCGCAATACCTTATATGTGGGTGTAAACTGCTGTTTGGGCACGTCAGGGCATACAAGGGAGGGAGTGCTATTTGTCTTTTGGAATGCAGATTTTGGTGGGGCCATGTCGCATTTGCAAAACCCCCAAAGTAGCAGAATAGGTGAAACTTTCAAGAAGTCACCTCATTTTGGATTTAGGCCGTGTTCAGACGGCTTATTCAAGCCGTAATTGCAAGCTGGATTGCGCTCGCAATTCCAGCTTGAATAAGGGGCGGGTGCGGGGGCGAGGCGCGGCACCATAGACTTGCATTATCCACGGCGCGTATTGCGCCTGGATAATGTGCAAGTGACAGAATCCACTGTTCTCTATGAGAACTGTGGATTACCGTAATTACTGCGACGGATTGGCGCCGTACTGCAGCGCAAAGCCGGCGCGCAGTACTGCGCCAATCTGCAGCGAAATAAGCCGTGTGAACGGCCCTTAACACCCCTCATGGATCTCATCTAGGGGTGTATTGTGCATTTTGGGTGCACAGGTGTTCCATAGTTTTTTTTTAGCATTGGGCCATGAAAATGGGGAGAAAAAACGCAGTTTGCTCATTGTTTTTTCATAGTTTCATAGTTTGTAAAGCCGAAAAAAGACGAGACGTCCATCCAGTTCAGCCTGTTGTGCTAAGGTGTTGATCCAGAGGAAGGCAAAAAACCCCAATGAGGTAGAAGCCAATTGTCCTCATTTTAGGGAAAAATTCCTTCCCGACTCCAATCTGGCAATTGGGTTTCAATTTTACAGTGTTCACCGTGCAGTGTAAATGACAGGGTAACTTTGCTATGGGGATCGGTACAATTACAATGATATAGATTTTATATAGTTTTTTCTGTTTTATTACTTTTACACAATAGAAATATGTCTATAAAAAATTGCGTTTTTATGTTGTCCTATTCTGACAGCCATAACTTTTTTATTTTGCTGTGTGCAGAGCTGTGTATGGGCTTGTTTTTTGCGGGATGAGTTGATGTTTTTATTCGTACCATTATGGGGTGCTTATGATGCTATGTTCACTTTTTATTTAGGTTTTTGTGAGACATTTTGAACAAAATACAGCAATCTTGGTAGTGTTTTTTATTTTTATTTTAATAGCTGTCACTGTACGGTATACATGACATGCTAGTTTTACTCAGCAGGTCAATACGATTACAGCAATACCCAATTTGTATTTTTTTTATGTTTTACTACTTTTATACAATAAAAACACTTTTATTCAAACAGAAAGACACGTTTTTGCATCGCCATAGTCAGAGCCATAACTTAAATTTTTCTGTGTATGGAGCTGTGTAGAGGCTTGTTTTTTGCGGGATGAGTTGACGTTTTTATTAGTATCATTTTTTGGAGGAAAATACTTTTTATTCAGTTTTAAATCCGTTATTTGGAAGGCAGAGTGAAGAAAATACTGCAATCTTAGGAGTGTTTTTTATTTTTATTTTTAACAGCGCTCACTGTGCAGTATCCAGGACCATACATTTTTAATTTTTTCGTATACAGAAACGTGAAAGGACTTTTTTTGCGGGATGAACTGACGTTTTAATTGTTACAACTTTGGCATTTATAGGAGTTTTTGATCGCTTTTTATTCCATTTTATGTGCTGCGGGAAGAACGAAAATCTTAATAATGTGATTTTTTTTTTTTTACGACGTTCTGCGTACGGGTTAATTAGCATGACTGATTTATAACGCTGGTCGTTACGCACGCGGCGATACCAAATATGGGTACATTATTTTTAATCTTTTTTAGGGCGATTGGCGTTTGTAAAGGGGAAAAGGGCGATGTACGTGTTTTGATTTTATTTTTCGTGTTTGTGTTTTACTTGTTTTTCACTACTTTAGAGTTCACGCAATCCTCAGGACATATGCATACGACCAGGTGCGTTAACCCCCAAACGTCCTGGAAGTATGCATACATCCAAGGTCGTTAAGGGGTTAATGGAAAACCCGCGCAGCGGTCCCCACTGCACGGGTTTTCTGCCCTGCAGTTTCTCAGACCACCAGCGGTCAAAAAAAACATTGAGCATGTTCAATTTTCCATCCGGTTTTCGGGCAGAATATGAACATCTCAATGCGAAGGGGGAGGGCTTTTCTCCGTAAACCGCTATGGCTGTGTGCATGGGCGCAAAACAGTACAAATACCGGTCGAGATTTCCGACCAGTATTTGCACTGTACCGTGTGAACGGCCCCTAATAGTTGGTCTAAAAAAGTTAGACAACTTTAAGGCCGCGTTTACACAGCACAGACCAAATACCGGTCGGGAGACTGTTTTTGGCATGCAGGGGGACAGCTTTTCTCCATGGTTTGCGGATTCAAGCCCCCCCCCCCCCTTCGCACCCACATGTTCATGTTCCGCCCAAAAACCGGGCGGAAGATGAACATGTTTAATGTTTTTTGGACCTAAAAAAACATCTGGCGGAAAATCTGTGTAGTGGGGACTGCTGTACGGATTTTCCATTAAAGTCCATGTAAATGGTTGACAGCTGGTTTACAGACAGCTTTCAAATCCGAAAACCATCTGTATATCCGGATGAAAACCTGTGCCGTGGGGACATGCCCTAGGTGTGCCAAAATGATCAAACAGCTTTTATTATTATATTATTATTATTATTATTATTATTATTATTATTATTTATTATTATATTAATCTGGATGAGGGTCAAAGTCAAGAATGCAGTGGATTCGAGAAATATTTTTCAGGTGGAAGTAGCAGGAGGTGGCAAGGACTTCGATGTGCAGTTTGAAAGACAGGGAAGAGTCAAAGGATATCCCAAAGCAGCAGACTTGTGGGACTGAGGAAAGCATAGAGCCATTGACTGCTATAGATCTCATATAGAGGTTGTGGGATGGAAATATTATAAACTTAGGGCGACATATTCCATTAGGGCTGCGCCATATTTTTGGGAGCATTTTGCTCCAAAAAACTGTTGATGCACTATTCTCTTTCACGGTCCGTGCCGCGGTCTCTGTTCTGGGCCGCGGACATGGCTGTGTTCTTGTCCTTACACCGCGGCCTCTGCTGCAAACCGCGGACGTTCCTGTGTTCCTATCGCAGATCTGGTTCCTGTTGCGGTGCCGCTGTCACTGTATACGCTCCTGTCGCCGCTGCTTACCCACCTGCGGTTGCTGTGCGGCTTTTCCCATTGCTGCCCAATTTCCCTGTCTCTCTATAGAGGGTGGCAGCCACATCTTCCACTCCTTTATTCCTACAGTGTGCAGCAGGGATATGTTTCCTCTGCCAATCCGCTTCCACCTGTGTGATTATAAGCCTGATGTGTGATCACACTCCCTGCCTGATCCCTGTTGTTGCATTTTGTAGTCAGGGGCGTAGCTAGAGGCTTGTGGGCCCGGGTGCAAAACTTCAGCTTGGGTTCCCTACCCTCCAGACCATGGCTGTGGACCACTAGTTTTTAACAACAGGTTAACAAAGAAAAATAAGTTATACAGCTAATGCGTCTGCCCCCAATCACTCTCCTCCCTCCACCCCAATTCTTTGTGAGGTGAACAGGAAAAAAATTAAATTGCACTTTTGCTTTTTGGGTTTATTTTTTGTTGGAGTTTACACCGTACAGTTTAATTTACATGTTATCTGTGTTCTACAAGTCAATACGTATACAATGGCCAAAAAATACAGCTACATATTCACCACATTTCACCACTATATAGGGGCTAATACCATTATAATATCACTGACCAAACCAGTATAGCAGGACCAATATTACCAATAACAACAATCTACAAAGACCAAATAATACCACAACATATAACTGCCATATAGTGACTAATAACACATATTGTTACTCATCAAATCAATATACCAAGACCAATAATACCGCCACAGATCACTGTATTTCACCACTATATAGTGACTAATACCACCATACTATTACGCACAAAATCAAAATACCAAGACCAATATTGCGAAATAAAAACAATATACAAAGACCAAATAATACCCCACATATCACCAACATAAAGAGACTGAATTAAACCATTGTACTGTTACTGAATAAAAACACACATTACATCATTAAAACCTTACACTTTGACCACTATTACCGCCATATAGTGACTATATAGTGGTAGATAGTATACATAGGCTCTGCAGTGTTCACCATATGGAATAAGTTATGTTTTATTTTAATAGACTGGACTTTAAAGACTGAGGCAATACCAATTATGTGTCACTTATTTATTATTTTATTTGTAAAATTTTATTTGTAAAATGGCAAAAGGGGAATGTTTTGAACTTTGTTTTTTTACATCTTTTTGGTTTTATTTTTAAACCCCCTAGAGTGCTTGGTAGTTGTAGAACTACAGGTCCCAGCAGTGTCAAGTACCATAAGGAATATATATATATATATATATATATATATATATATATATATATATATTTATATATTATATATATATATATATATAATATATATAAAATATATATATATATATATATATATATATATAATTGTATTATACATATATATATATATATAAAATATGTGTGTGCCTGCAATGTGTATTCCTGGTACTTGAGGCTGGCCTGTGTGGCAGACATGCTGGGACCTGTAGTTTTTACAGAAGCTGCTGTGGAACTACAAGTACTCGAATACTACACTAGATAGCATAAAGCACTGAAAGCATATGTAGTGTTGTATCCTGTAGATCCACAGCAGTTGCTGTAGAACTACAAGTCCCAGCATGTCTGCCACACAGGCCAGTCACAAGTACCTTGAGGTATATACATTACAGGCACACCCTATGTTTATCATGACATATATAATGTGCTCTTTGACTGTTATTGTTTTCTTTTGCTCTTACTGTGCAGGCAGGAGGATGAGGGCACAGACAGGAGGTGAGGGCAGCAGGAGAGGAGCGGGAGCAGACCAGTGTCGTCTGTGGCTGCTCTCTGACTCCACTACTGTTCCGCCTGGGAGGCTTTAGCACCGCCCACTTCCTTTGCCTGGCTTCCTCCTCTGGGCACAGTATGTTCTAACTGTCGGGTGCTGCTGCTGCTTGTAATAGCTGCGATTACTGGATCTGTGTGAGCTAGAGACCGCAGCTGTGTGGTGAGGGGGGCTCGTGGGCCCCCCAGCTCAGGGGCCCAGTGGCAATTGCGACCGCTGTGACCCCTGTAGCTATGCCCCTGGTTGTAGTCTGTTGTTGCATGTAGAGTCTTGTCTTATGTTTGTTAGTGGTCTGGTGTGGTTAGGCTCCATGCTAGTTTCCATGTATCTGTCTGTATATTTGTCCATGTGCCTCCTTGCCATATTCCATGCCTGTGCTCTTGTCATGTTTATGCCTTAGTTCCTAGCCAGTGTCCTAGCTTTAGTCTCTGTTCATGTTTTTGGTGTTGTGTCCAGTCAGTCTATGTTTTGTACCTTGCCTTCCGCATTATACGAAAGGCATGACAAATTTGAATGGGCCTAAAGTAGATGCATTAAATATGCTAACAATGATATGTTATGCCCCTACATTTTGCTATTTGCCTAGATTAGGCACATCAATTATACAATGCAAGGTATACGAGACGCCAGATTTTTCACAGTTTCATTCATTCAGGCAAACTATGCAAAACCGGCGTAGCTGCACCTCTTTTCTGACATGTCACCCTTAGTTTTCTCCATCTTGAGTTTGGAAAAGTGGGAGGAGAAGCAGGAAGATATGGACAATAGATATTCCAGGATCCTAGAAAGCAGAATATTAACATCTGGGTTGTGAGATGTAAATGTGTATGCAAGTGGTACTGGAAGTTAATTGATACTATGAGTTCAACGAGGCCAAGGGTATTGGTAAAGAGTATAGAGCCCAAGAATGATCCTTGACAGACACATACAAAGAAGTTGAGTCAAGGGGCCACATGTATGAAAACAATCTAGGTCTAAAACTCAGTTTATTGCCCATAGTAACCAATCAGAGCGCCAAAGCTGGTTGCTTTGGGCAACAAAGTTAGTTTTAGACCAAGACTATTTCCATACATGTGGCCCAAGGAGTTGGAATGCTCCAAGGGCGAAATGTATGATTTTTGGTGCCCAATAGAGATGGGCGAATTTCTCAAAAATTCGGTTCGCCAAATTTTCAGACAAAATTCGTTGCGGTCCAAATTACTTCAGGACGAATCACGTTAAAAAACAGCTATTTCCAGGCTGCAGACCCTGTAGGGTGCTGTAGAATGTTTTTCCATGCTTAAATATGTAGAGGGAGCTTGGTTTGGTCTTGATACAATGCTGTGTTTTAGTATGATACGCACATGACTGCCACCGCTATTAGAATCGCTTCACCCTTCAATTCCCTGGGCACTAACGGGGGCAAAACTGACCAAAAAACTGAAGTGGGAACGCAGCCTGACAAGGTAACGTTAGCGCCAGCTGTAAAGAAACGAGCTGAGGGCTAAGATCCTACCATAGCGTCAAAGAACACAGTAGTAGGTTCCTGGAGCATCCACAGATCGCAGCACAGTAAGGGGATGTCACAGCAGGGGTCACTCCATGTGGCCAGAACTTTAAACTGTCACAAAATATGACAGAACCTGTTCTGTTAAACGCTGATACATGTAGAGGCCCCCTGAATGAGTGGAGAGGGTGTCGGCAGTAATTTTGCGTTGACGTCTCTGATCATTTTTCCCTTCCTTTCATCCGTCAGTGTCCGCTTTCAATCGGTCAATAATCCATCAGTATTGCTAAGGCCAAAAAGAACAGGAGTAGACCCAAAACAGAGATACCAAAAATTTGGGAAATATTTGCATGTCTTCTTGTTCTGTATCCACCCCTCCCTTTTGGGCCCTAGACAACCCCTGATCCTTAAAATTCCCTTCTGACGGGTGAAAAAAAGGGGGAAAACAAAACATAGGGGCAATGTCATGGGAGTGGTAAGGTTGGAAACACCCTTAAAAAAACCCACAGGTTTTTTTCCAATGAACAGGGGCCCACTTGGCAGCAGCTTTAGAACCCCAAGTGGCACAATGAAAAATTCTGGAGGGGCACCCAACATAAAGGACCCCCAAAAAATGGCCAATTACCCCGTGTGAGATGATGTAATCAACGGGAAAAAAGCATGAGGTAAACAGTGGCAAAAAGACAAGTTGGGGGTCACAGCAGGAGCAAAGAAAGCAGCATAGTCATACCGGGGCACAATGACAGAGTGTTTTGGGTCACACCACACCACAGCACAGCATAAAGGTCAGACCGTGGACAATGAAAAAATTTCTGGAGGTGGAAAAACGGGAGTAGGCCACAATGGCCAATGACAACAGGGAGGTGACGGCGGGGAGCAACAGCATGAGGTCAGAAGGGGCACAATGACACTTTTGTGGGGGTGCCCACAGAAGAAACAACAGCGCAGCGGGAGGTCAGAGGGTGGCACAATGACCCCCGTGTGGAGGTCACAGCCCCCAGCAACAGAAAGCAGCAGCTTTAGGTCATAGAGGGTAAAATTTAAAAGGGGTTGGAGGGGGGTGGCAATACCATCCCTGGAAAAAGATGGTGGTAGCAGATGGAGAAACTGGCAGGGGATGTCGGGCCATCAGGGGGGTAGGGGCATCAAAATAGCGGCTGAGGCGGGGAAATTTGAACCCAGACTCATTTTTTAAAGTTTTGTGGGGCCCGCCCCTTGGGCTATTTTAAAAATCTAAATCAAAGGCTTTGGGTTGGGGAAAATCCTGGCCGATCCACGCCTGATCCCATCTTGAAAAAGGGTTTCAGTCGTTCCCCACTTTTCCCCCGGGGGAAAAGGGGGTTTTTCCTTGGGGTAACGAGGGCCCCCCCGGCGCACTAAAAACCCCCCTTCTGATCCCACACTATTTGGGGGGCCCGGGGACAGCTTTTTTTCCCACTGAAAAACTCGGGAAAAGTTGCGGTTTTACAAAAAATCTATTTTTGGCTGCCCAGTAGTCCAATGGATTTCTAACGGGGGTGGCAGAGTGCTTTGGGGTTTCAGGGTCTGCTAAAGGGGGCTGCTGGGGCGAGTCCCCCTCCCAAAAGGCGGGTGAAGGAAGCTGCTCTTTCAGCACTCCAAAAATTGGGTTTTGTTTGCTATGGAGCTGGAAAATTTTCTCCTACCCCCCCCCCCCTTTCCCCACACCCAGCCGTGGCAGGGGTTTACAGGGAGCGCGGGGAACCCCCCCGGTCAGCCCTTTCCCAGGGAGGACATCCCGCACATAGGCAGGGGCCAAACCTTACCTACGGGGTTTTTCTCTATAGTATTTGAGTTTGTCCCCTCCCCAGAAAGCGGGAAAAAGGCTCCCTTTTTGGGGCCCGGGTAGCGGGGGCCCAAAATAGGGTGGAGAGCCAAAGCCCATCCCTCTGCCGGATGCTGACTTTTCGGGGTGCCCACTATCCAGGCAAATCACATGCTGCGGGCCATCGCAAAATTGACCCCCGGGGGGCTCCCCTGCCTCCATTTTCCACTGTAACGCCACGGGGGCTTGGGGCATCTGCCTCGCTTCCTCATCTCCATTTTTCCCCCTCCTTCAGTTTCTCCTGCCCCCTCCTCTCCTGTCATCGGGGGAAAAAAAACCACTCCTCCCCCCATTAAAGCCCCTCCCGGGAACTCATGTGGCCACGTTTTTTTTAAAGCCCGGGGTTACGTCCCCCAGCCCCCCTCCCAGACAGATTTTTTTCAGCATCTTTTCCGGACTTTTAAGCAGGGGGAAATGACGTTTTTACCGAAAATTTCCCTTTCGGGCTGACAAATAACGTGGCCCCTCCTCAAAAGGCCTCAGCAAACGGCAGATGTCACCCATGAGCTGCCCCCCTGGCTGACATCAAAGTTTCACAAAGGGGGGTACTTTCCCGGCTGCCCCGGGTCATCAAAAAAAGGTTAATTGGCCTTTCTCTGTTCCTTTCAGTCGGGCCAACATGTCAGGGTGGGAAATTTCCAAAACCGGGGGAAACCCTTCATAACAGCGTTTGTTTGGGGAGGCCGGTCTGCCGTTTTTCAAAATCGAGGAGGGGGTGCCCGGGTTTTTATGAATGGAAAGAAGTCATGCACAGTTTCCTGTCCCCCTTTTCAGAATCTTTCCCAAAGATCGGGGGAAGACTTCAGGAACCTTTTCACAAAAAATTGATGCTGGCGCACGGACCATTTACCCTCGATGCAGCGCGGACACCAGTTTCCCCCATTTTTCCGTCCACCATGGTTCCGAATTTCAGGGTTTGGGGGCCGGGGAAAGCCACAAAATCGATTTCCCTTTCTGAATGACCGGAGGGATTTTTCCCCCCCTGTGTGACTTCTTCGCCGAGGCAACCAGGTGTAGAACTGCGTGACACCGCGTGGCCCCCAACCCCATGTTGGGTTTGGGAGCAGAAAATTGGAGGGTGGGGATGGTGGTGGTGGTTTTGGGGGAGGGGGCGGATTTGGTGCAGGGGCCCGCAGTTTGGCAAAGGGAGAAGAAAAACGCGGGCCCCCTGCCAAATTGTTGGGTGCCTGGGGAGGGAAACACATTTACCCCCGTGGGGCCGTAAAAGGGCATGTACTGGCCCCGACCCTAGTTAAAAGCTCCACACGCCCCAATGCTGGAAACCCTTGGGAACCCAAACCCCATAAAACCCCAAGGACTGGGGCCCCCCTTTTGTTTTTACATATTTGTGAAAAGGGTGGTACCCTGCCTTTTTTGGGAAAAAGAAAGGCGGCTTTAAACTCCCTTCTCGGCTCGGCACAGGGCCCTTAATTCTCCGAAAGGTTTCGGAGTCCACCATTTGGAAAGGGGGGGAAAGCAGTACCAACAACTTGGGCAGGAGCACGGTCAGCCCGCTGAACCTTAGAAAAGGGTTTGGGCCCATACTGTTGTCCCCTTTCAAAACGCTTCCCCTTGAATTACCCGCCATTATAGCGAGGAGCAAAAGTGCTGGGGGCCCGGGGATGAAAAACAAAAAAGAAACATCTCCCCTTCTGCCGAGTTGGGGGAGCCTTTTACTGGTTAAAAAATTTCTGCTTGCCCCCGGGGGGTGTTTCGCGGGAGCAGGGTTTGGGAACCCACCACAACTGAGCCACGTTTTTCCAGGGGCCAAATGGATGGTGATGCTGCATGTGTTGACGCAGGGGGCCCTGGTGGCCAAAATTTTGCTCCCGGGGCCACGCCCCTTTTACTTTTTGCCCACAGATTCTACATTACCCACATTCGGCTTTCCTCCATTTTCTTAGCAAAAAACTTGCCACAAACCCCCGAGTACTGATTTTAAAGCCAACGGCTCCGACTGAGTTTACTACTACCGCCCCTTCCTCCTGAAAAAACCCATGCCCCTACTTTCTTGGGCCTGCAAAGTGAAATTTTTTTACCCTTTTGGCCGCTTGGGTCCGAAACCCCGCCCCTGTTTTGCCAAATCTGCTGACTCCCCCGGCCACATTACCCAGTTTCTGGCTGCCCCCGCGCCTTGAGGCGCAAGCTGACCCCCTTTTTTCTCCTGACAATGAAGAAAACCCCTTTTCTTTTACCCCCCCTCTCAAGTGCCGCGGGTACATCAATTTTCGATTATTTTTTTGATCTTCACTGCTGTCCTCCTCAACCCGGGCCCTTTGGGAAAGCAAGGTTTAACCCTTTACAACATGACCTCCCATGGGCCCCTCCCCCACACTATACTTTTTTTTCCCCCTACTGCAAGAAACAGGGGGAAAATTTGGGCCCTTTTTTTTCGCTGCCCAAATAGCTGCTGACTGTCCCCCTCAAAAACTTCATCCTCGCTGGATAGTGGGGGCTGAGGGGCCCAAACCACAAAGTTTGATCTCTGGGGTGAGGGGACTGGATGGGACAGAGGGGGGGTTGAGGGCAGGGGGAGGGTTTTTTTTAACCCCTCCCGGGCCAAGCCAACTAAGGGTTGTGTCTGAAAAGTTCCCCTGACCCCTTTGGGTGGGGTTTCAGATTCATCTGGGAGGGAAATGGATTACCTATCAAACCCAAAACCCTTTTGGGGGGCTGGTCAACCCCAAAAAGCCGCAAAATGACACCCCCATTTCTGGCCTCACCGAGTGACCCCCGCTTTAACGTCCCTTTAAAGTGCTGCGACCTGTCCGCTTTCCCTGAATGTTTTTGCCACTGCCACTTCCCCCCCCATGTTTTTTTTTTCCCCGCTTGTTGTGGTCCCGTAAAATTTCACTTGTTTTAAAAATTTCCACATACTGGTAAAATTTTTGGGAGCCCCATGTGGCATGTTTAAAAAGCGTGGGAAATTTTACTGACTACAACAGCAGAAAGACACTTAACTAACCCTTGGATCTAAATTGCGGGAAAAGAAAAGAGGGTGCCAAAAATTACCAGCTATGTAAACGTGTTAAAAAGACGTGTATTTTACTGACCACAACAGCAGAAAAAAACTTTAAATTTAAAACCTTTGGGAAAGAATTATGCTACAGGAAAAATTTCTTTTTGGCGTTGAAAAACAAACCTTTCTTTTTTCTTACTACAACAGCAAAAAATGCTTAAAAATTTAAACCCTTTGGGGGTTTTTTTGCGCAAAAAATGAGCTGCCAAAAAATTAACAAACTTTGTGGCGTGTTAAAAAAGGAGTATATTTTTCCCGCCCCCAACAGCAAAAAAAACACTTAAATTAACCCTTTGGGTATGAAATTAGCTACAGGCAAATTTATACACAAAGACGTTTAATACCTTTGGATCTAAATTTTCGCAAAAAGAAATGAGAGCCAAAAAATTAACTGGTATTTGAATTGTAAAAAAGCTTTTTTTTTTAACAAATACAACAAACAACACCCCTTAGATAACCCCTTGGAATTCAATGTGCTCCAGAACTGAGAGATAGCATTAAAATGTATATGCAGCAAATTTGGGACCACACCGGACTTCAATTCCAATACCCCACAAAAAAAAATTAGAGCTTAAATAAGAGTCTCAAAAAGCTTGACAACCCCCCAAAAAAATCGCGTACAAAAGGGTTTTTCTTTTGTGTGAGATCCAAAATTTTTAGGGGGCAGCAGCTACAACACGCAAAGAAAAGGGTGTGAACTCCCACGCCGGTCCGCCTTAATAGTGCGGTAAACGTCACAGAATCCGCCGGTCCCTGTTTGGGCTTCATCTCCTGCACAGTCATTTGGGGTTCCCCCTTTCTTCCCCCCAGAGTTCTTTGCCCATTACCCATGTGCTTGCACCCATTTTAAAATTAAAAACTTTCTTCGTTCCTGCGAATCACCGCAAACTTCGACTTTGTTCAGAATCGAAGTTTTCCTGAAATTGTAAACAAATTCCACTTCGTTAGAATCGATTCGCCCATCTCTAGTGCCCAGACACTTTTTTTTGTAGCGTAGAATGTGCCTGAATCTATTAACCTGTTCTACTGCGGGTCATAGATTTAGTGCTTTCTAGCTACAAAGCAACACTTCTGGCTCAGGTAAACCACTTTTAAAGCGCTCTATTTGTTCCAGCAGTAATGTGCCTGGATTTGACGTTTAAAACTCCTGAAGTTGTAGTTTTGTACGGTTGTAGTACGACATGCCTCCAGCACTCCCCCCGATCTCAGGCACATTACACAGTGCCACGGGCACTTTGTAATGCGCCTAATATTGGATTGCGTCTATTTAAAAAAAGAGCCCCTTCAGACATGTCGCCCCCAAATAATAATAATTATAATAATAACCTTTATTTATATAGTGCCAACATATTCCACAGCACTTTACAATTTGGAGGCTATAGGTACAGACAAAAAGACAGACATTATACAGTGACAGGAGCGTAACTAGAGAAGCCAGGGCCCCAAAGCAAACTTTTGGATGGGGCCCCCTACCCCTCTCCCACCCTTGCCCACCTCTCTGACCACGAACATTTACCAGGACATGCTGTTAGATAATACAAGAGGTAAATACCTCACCATACATATCACCATCATACTGCTACCAAACAAATACTACTATACCAAGATCAACATTACCAATAACACTACTACATAAGGACCTGATTATACCGCCAGAATATTTCCACAAAGTGACTGAATAATACCCCTACACTATTACTGATCAGTACACAAAGACCAATAGTACCGCCATATAGTGACCATATAGTGGTATATACTAGTGTACACAGGCTCTGCAGACTGCATAAAACCACCATACAGTGACCATATAGTGATAGATATCAGATACACAGGTGCTTTGCAAATAGTTTACTTACAATTAGGGCCTCACAGGTGACATCTTGTCTGTTGAGTCGTTCACTTTCCCTTTTCTTCTCTATTCGGTCCAGATCTCCATGATGACTTACTCTGTCCACCACTCATCCCTGTAGAATTTACAACACAAATATCTGAGACTCCTCTCTTTTTTAATCATTTTCCCAACTGAGTGCCCCCTCCCCTCATTTACAAACTCTCCATTTATAATGGCCCAAATGGTAAGAATTACCCCCTGGTAATTATGGGGCTCCCCCAGTCGGTATGTAGGTACAACGGGGCCCCCGGGTGGTAGCTAGGTAGCTTGGCACCCACCGAGCAGTAGCTAGGTAGCTTGGGGAGATGTAGGCAGCTTCGGGCCCCCGGGCAGTAGCTTAGGGTTCCCATGTAGGTAGAATGGGGGCCCCCCTGTAGATTAGAGCCCCCTTGTAGGCAGAATAGTCCCCCCTGTAGATTAGGCCCCCCTGTAGGCAGAATAGTCCCCCCCTGTAGATTAGGGCCCCCTGTAGGCAAAATAGTCCCCCCTGTAGATTAGGGCCCCCCTGTAGGTAGAATAGGGCCCTCTGTAGGTAGAATAGTTCCCCCCTCTAGATTAGGGCCCCCCGTTGGCAAAATGGTCCCCCCCTGTAGATTAGGGCCCCCTGTAGGCAGAATAGTCCCCCCCTGTAGATTAGGGACCCCTGTAGGTAGAATAGGGCCCTCTGTAGGCATAATAGTCCCCCCCTGTAGATCAGGGCCCCCCGTAGGCATAGTTCTCTCCCCCTTTAGGGCCCTTGTAGGCGTAGTTCTCCCCCCCCCCCACCCCTTAAGCCTGCTGCTTTAGGCTTGGGGCCAAGGACAGAAAGCTCGGCAGGTGGCGCGATTACGTCACTTCCGCCTGCAGAGCGATGTACGGCAGAGGCAGGGTGCGCACAGCTCTCCCTGCCCCGCCATTCATCTTAATTGTATGCACGTCGCACAGACGTGATACAATTAAGATCGCGGCGGCGATCCCCCCCCCTGGCTTCACAGACCGGTCGGGCCACGCAGCTCTTTACCCACCGCAGTGAACTAGGATGTTCACTGCCGGCGGGCCCAGGAGTGGCATCACCGGGGTAGCAGACGTGATAGCAGCTGCCCCAGGGTACGGGCCCCCTAAGCAACCGGGCCCTGTGGCAGTTGCTTCGTTTGCTACCCCGGTAGTTACGCCCCTGTGCAGTGAAAAGCTACTAACAGATGAGACACAAGGTGTGAGTGCCTTGCTTGGAAGAGCTTACAATCTATTAGGGTGTACGGGTGAGACGAAGAGTGAAAAGTGCAAGGTTTACAATGGTTCAGCCATGTGACATAAATATTCGGTGGTTTACATAGAAATTGGATGAACCTGCCATCCAGACAGTACATCTATATACAAATAAGTGCCTAAGTGTAGGAGTGACAGAAATGTGTGCGCTAAAGAGTGGGGGGTTAGCAATTAGGGATTCTGGTATGCCAGGGCCCTCTTAAAACTATGAGGGTTATGAGTGCGCCTGATCGCCCGCGGTAGCATGTTCCAGACAACTGGTGCCACACGTGAAAAATCTTGGAGACGGGCATGGGAGGTTCGGGTGACTGAGGCATGCAGTCTAAGATCATCAGCAGAGTGAAGACACTGGGTAGAGTGGTAGACAGAGATGAGGGAAGAGATGTAGAGAGTTGCAGCACTGTGGAGAGCTTTATGGGTGAGACTGATTAGTTTATGTTGTATCCTGTACTGAATGGGCAATCAGTGCAGTGACTAACACAGGGTAGAGGCATCGGTAAAGCGGTTGGAAAGAAAGATGAGCCTGGCTGCTGCATTCAGGACAGATTGAAGAAGGGAGAGTTTAAAGAGGGAGACCAATAAGCAGTGAGGTACAAAAGTCAAGATGAGAAAGAATAAGAGCATCAATGAGAGTTTGATTGTTTCCACAGTGAGAAAAGGACGGATTCCGGAGATGTACTTGAGGTGCAGGTGACAGCAGCGGGCAAGAGATTGGATGTACGGTGTGAAGGACGGATCAGAATCTAGTATAACCCCAAGACAGCGGGCCTGCTGCCTAGGAGTTATGGTGGTGCCACACACTGAAGCAGAAATAGCAGGGTGAGGTCGGTTAGTAGATGGTGGGATGACTAGAAGTTCAGTTTTAGTGAGGTTTAGTTTAAGAGAGAGGGAGGACATGATGTCAGACAGCGGACAGTCAGTCACTGGTGTTTTGTAGGAGATCAGGAGTGATGTCATGGAAAGAGGTGTATAATAGGGTATCATCAGCATAGAGATGGTACTGAAAGTCAAATCTGCTGATGGTTTGTCCAATCGGGCTGTGTAGATTAAAAAGAGGAGAGGACCAAGAACAGATCCCTGTGGAACCCCAACAGCAAGAGGGAGAGGTGAAAGAGTAGATCCTGCAAATGAGACACTGAAGGAGCGGTAGGTAAGAGAGGTAGGATGAGAACCAAGATAACGCAGTGTCCTGGAGGTTAATGGTACTGAGGATGCTGAGGAGAAGTTGGTGATCAACAGTGTCAAATGCAGCAGAGAGATCCAGAAGAAGCAACAATGAATAGTTACCCTGAGATTTAGCAGTGAGGAGGTCATTAGAGACTTTAACTAGAGCAGTTTCTTTGGAGTGTAAGGATGGAAAGATCCCAGTGAAGAGAGAGAGGTTACAAATTGCAGTTAGGTGAGAGATGACAGCTGAAGAAATGGACTGGACAAGGTGGAAGGAAATGGGGTCAGTAGAGCAGGTCTTGGGGCGAGCAGACTGGAGAAGCCTGGACACTTCTTCTGTCATCGGGTCAAGAGCTGAGAGCACGCTAGAGGAAAGGGGCTGAGCAAAAGGGGGTGGGGTTTTTTGGGGGGATCAGGGTGAACAAAAAAAGAGGTGTTAATGGTAAAACACCCTGGTGGAAAAAATTTTAAATGGGGGAGTTTTCCAAGGGCGGGAAAAAAAAGGGGGGCCCAAAAGCCCCTTGGAAAAAGCAAGGGAGAGGTGGAAGGGTTTCCCAAAAGAAAAAGGGGGGAGAAAAGAGGGGGGAAATTTAAAAGGGTGCCCGGGGATTTAAATTTGGTATCAAGCGGGGGGGTGTAAATTTGCAATGAGCAGGGGGGATAGAGAAAAAAAAAATTCCCCCTATTTTTAAATTTAAGGGTTTGGGGTTTAAAGGGAAGGGTTTTCGGGTGGGATGGGTTTTATGAAGATAGAGGGTTAAAAGTTTTTAAAGGAAAGGGGAAGATAAAATTTTTGGAAAATGGGTCATGGCAGGGGGGGAAAGGGAAACGGACATTCCTGTACAAACGGGGAAGTAAGGAAAGGGGGGGGGGGACAATGGAGGGGGGGGTTTTGTGAGGTTTTTTTTTGCATACGCTTTTTTTTGGGAAAAAATGGAGGGTTTTAGGTTTGGTCCCGGAAAGCCGGGTTTCCGAGGGGGGAAAGGGGAAAGTTCCCAAAAGGCGGGGTTTTTTTTGAGTAAGGAAAAACTTGTTTCGCAGTGAAGGGGTTGAACCCAGTGTTTTGAGGAAAAATAAACCCGGGAAAATCGCTGAAAAAAAGGAGCTGGCGGGGGAAAGGGCTGGGTTACCTGGGGGCATGGGAGGGTCCCAATACTCGGAGGAAAAGGGAACATTAAAATTTTTGGGTTTGGGGGTTTTTTACTTTTTTCGAAATTTTTGCCGTACGAAAATATGTTTCCATGGAACCACATTCCCATAAGTTAGTTACGCCCCCCCCCCCGCTCCCAAATAAAAAAACAGGTGGTGTCCTTTTATTGCCGGGGGTTATTTTTTTTAAAAAAAAAAATTTTGTCAGGGGCCGGGGGCTGGGCCCCCCCCCGGGGCGCTACCGGGTCCCGTTTTGGGCTAATTCCCCTTTTAAAAGTTTATTATTTTTAAAAAACCAAAAGGGGGGGAAAATTTGGGGGGCATAAACCTTAAATTTGGTTTTCCGGGGTTTGGGGGGAAATTTTCGAAAGGTAGGGGCATTTCCAAAAAAGGGAGTCTATAGTGAAAAAAAGGGGATAAAGTGCATGGGAATTTGTTTTTAGAATGATGGAGGCGTCCTTTTCCCCTCCCCAAACGGACTCCGCCCCCCCCACTTTCCCCTTCCATTACCCCGAAACCCAGGAAAACCAAGCCTGAAAAATAAGGAAATTTTTAAAAAATGGGGAATCAACTGATCCCCATTTAGGAGAGAACACGAAAAAAAATAAAATTTTTAAAAATTTTTAAGTTTTTGGTTTTTAAAAAAAGTTTTTGATAGGGGGTTTGGAAAAAAATAAATAAAATGATTAGAAAAAAGAACCCAAAAAAATTTTTCCCCAAATTCCCCTCCCTTTTTGTCACTTTCTTTACTTTTAAAAAGATGCATGAAGACTAAAATTTAAAAAATTTTTAATATAATTTCGGGGGAAAAACAAAAAAAACCCCCTTTTTGAGATTTTAAAAAGGGCCCTTTTAAATAAGGGAAAAAGGACCCGGCAAAGGCAAACAAAAAAGCAGTGTAAAAAAATTTTGCCCAAAAAAACCCAAAAATCCCCCTAGATCCCCCTTTAATTGACACCCCTAAAAAGGGAGACCAAACCCCCCCGGCCTTTTAAACCAAAAAAACCCATAAAACGTAAAAAAAAAGCGAAAACAAAAACCAAAAAACCCTTGGGGCCCCTTTAAACCCCCCAAAAAAACCTAAAACCCAAAATTCCAAAAATTGCCAAAACCGCAAAAAGGGGGTTTTCCCAAAACCCTTTTTGGGAACCCCCCCCCCCCCCAAAAACCCCCCCCCAAACACCCCCCCAAAAAACCCCCCTCCCCCCTTTTTTTTTTGGGGGTTTTTTTTTTTTTTCCCCCCCCTTTTTTCCCCCCCAAAAAGGGGGGGGAAAAAAAAAATTTTTTTTTGACAGCCCGGTTCCCTGTATTTTTCCCCCCCCCCTTTTTTTAAAAAACCCCCATTTTTTTTAAAATAATTTTGGGGGGGCCCCCAAAAAATTTTTCCCTTTCCCCCTTTTTTTCCAAAAATTGGGGGAAAAATCCCCAAATGGGGGAAAAATTAATTGGGGATGGGGATTTACCCCAAACCCCTGCCCCAAAAAAAAAATTTTCCCCTTTGGGGGAAAAAAAAATTTTTTAGTTTTTTTGGCCCGGGGAAAGCCCCGCTTTTTTTTTGGGGGGGGGAGGCCCAAAAACCCAAACCCCCCCCCCCTTTTTTTTTTTGGGTTTTCCCCCAACAAAAAAAGTTTTTTAAAGTTTTTGGGGTTTTCCCAGAAAAAAAAAAAATTTTTTTTTTGGGGAATCCCCTTTTTTCTCAAGTCCAAAAAAAATTTTTTTTTTTTGGCTGTTCGAGGTTTTTCGGGGTTTGGGTCCTAAAGTTGGGGGAGCAAAAAATTTTTTCCAACCCCCTCCCGGGCCCTTTTTTTTGGGGGGGCCAGCCCTTATTCCCCCCAAATTTGGGGAAATAATTTTTTTTTTTTTGTATTTATTGGCCCTCTTCAGCCCACCCATTTTAGGGAGGGAAAACCCGGTTTTTAAAAAGACCCCATTTTTTAAAACCCCAAAAAAACCCCCCCTTAATTTTTCTTTATTTTTCCCCAAATTAAAGATTTTTTTTGGCCAAATCCTTTAAATTTTGGGGTGACCCCATTTAAAAAAAAAACTTTTTTGGGTTAAACGGGGTTTTTTTTAAACTCTTTTTTGGCCCGCGGGGGCTGCCCCCACCCCCTTTTTTTTTTGGGTTTGGGGGTTAAAAAAATTTTTTTTTTTTTTCACCTTTTGAAAACCAAAACCCCCGGTTTTTTTTTTTAACCCCCCCTTTTTTGGGGTTTCGGGTTTCCCAAAAAAGGGGGTCCTATTCATTCTTGAAAGTCTTTACCAAAAGCGAAATGAAATTACCCCGGGGTTTTGGGCCCATATAAAAACCCTTTTTGGGATTTAACCCGGAGGAAAAAAAAACCTCCTTTAAAATTTGCTCGCCTTAGTTCGGTCCCAATTTTTTAAAACTTTTTCCCCTGTCTTTTTTTTTTAAAAAAAAAAAGGGGATTTAGAAGCCGCAAAAAAAACCCTCCCACCCTTTGGAAAAAATTTTTCCCCCCCCTTTTCCTGTTTTTTAAAACTCAAATCATCCCTTGGACCCTTAGGGGTTTCCAAAACCCCTAAATTTCCACGGCTTTAATTTAAAGGTTTTTCTTTTTTTTTGGCCCCCCCCCTTTTTCCCCGTTTTTAAACCCTTTTTATAAATTTTAAACCCCCCTTTTTATTTTTTAAAATTTAAGGCCCCTCCCTTTTTTTTCCAAAATTTTTTTCTTTTTGTAGGAAAAAATTTTTAAAACCCCCCCCCTTTTTAATTTTTTTTCCTTTTCCCCTTTTTTTAAACCTTTTTTCCCTGGGGGGTTTAATTTCCCCATAGGTTTTAACCCATTTTTTTTTGGGCTCGGGGAGGGTTTTTCCCCCCCCGGGGGGCCTTTGCTTTGCCGGTTTCCCTTTTAATTTTAAATAAGAACCCCCCTTTAATTTTTAAAAAACAAAAAAAATTTTTTTTGGGGGGAAACCTTTAACCCCCAAGGGAAAATAAAAAAACGAAAAAACCCCCCTTTTAAAAATTTTTTTGGCCACCCTATTTTTCCTTTATAAAGTTTCAAAAGCAAAAATAAATTTTTTTAAATAAATTTATTTTTTTTTAAAAATCCAAAAGCCAAAACCCCCCCCCTTAAAGATTCCCTCAAAAAAAACCCTTCCACCCAATCGGGCTTCATTAAAAACAATACCCCCACCCCCCCCTTCCTTTCCCAAAAAAAACCTTTTTTTAAAATTTTACCCCAAAATGCCCCCAAACCCTTTTAACTCGGTTATTGAACCCTCCAATTTGCAAAAAATTTCCCAAAACCCTCACGGGTTTCCCCCAAAAAATCCCTTCAAAAAAAACCCCTTTTTTAAAAGAATAAACCCCCCCCCCAAAAAAAAAAAAACCAAAAATTTTAAATAAATTAAAACCTTTTTTTCCTTATTTTTTTAAACTTTTTTAACCCCCCAATTTTTTCTCTAAAAAAAACCCAACCTTCCAACCTTTTTACAACCCACCCATTTTTAAATTTTTTTTCCCCCTTTTATTTTTCAACCCCTAAAAATGTTTTCCTTTTAGGTGAAAACTTTACAAATTTAAAAGGGTCTAACCCCAAAAACTTTTTTAAATGGGAAATTTTCCATCTGGCTTATCCCCCCAAATCCCCCCAAACCCCCTTTTTTTCGCCCCACACGGCTCAAAATTTAATTTACCCCAAGGATTAAATCCCCAATTTTTTTTTAAAAAATTTTTTTCCTTAAAAAAAATTTTATAACCCCCCAAAATGTAAAAATTTTTTTTAAAGTTTTAAAAATTATTTCCCTGAGGCCCCAACTTTCAGTTTTTGAAAACAATTAATTTTTGATTATTTTCAAGTTTGATTTCCAAAACGAAAAGGGGGTTTTGGAAAAATTTTTAAAAAAAGAAAAAGGGAAGGGCCCAAAAAATGTTTAATATTTAAATTTAAAATATTTTTTAAAAAAACCCCTTTTTTTTTATAGTGAATTACTTCCCCTTAAAATTTTGAATTTCTATTTTTTTAAAAAATTTTGGGGAAAGAAATAAATCTTTAAAAAAGAAAAAGAATCCATTCAGGGGGATCAACTACTTCCTATAGAACTGATGGATTATTAAAGGGGGAGATTTGAAAAAGGGGGCTTATAATTTTTTGGGAAAAAAACCCAAAATTTTAAAAACCAAAAATTTATACAAAAAATTAATTATGGCCTAATTTCCTGCCCCACTTTTTGCCCTTTTTAAATTTAAAAATTTTGGGGTTTTAATCCTTGGGGAATTTTAAAAAAACCCCAGTTTTAAAAGGGGTATAAATAAATATTAAAATTTTTGGGCCGGGGGGGTTAGATTGGCCCGGGGGGATTTGTTTTTTTAATTAAAGAGGGCCCTTTCCCGGGACAAGAAATTTTTAATTTGGGGGTTTTAAAAATTTTCCCCTTTTAAAGGAAAAAAAATTTAAATTTACAGGGGAGAAAAAGTGTTTATATACTTTGTTTTTTCCCACCCCACTGCCCCCAATTTTTAAAAGGGCCCTTTTTGAATTTTTTTAATTAAAGTTAAAAAAAGGGTTAGTTTTCCCAAAAACAATATGTTTTTTTCCCATTTGTTCCTTTTTTTTTTTAAAAAATTTTTTTTTGTTTCCCTTTTTAGGGGGGGTTTAAAATTACTGATGGGAAAAGGGCCTTTTTTTTTTTTTACCTTTTTAAATTTTCAAGGGTTTTTTTTTTTTTTTAAAATTGACTTAAGTTAGAATTTTTTAAAAAATAATTTAAAAAGTTCACCAATTTAAACAATTCCCAAAAGGGGTTTGGGTCCCCGGGAAATAAAAGTTCCCTAAAATTATGTTTTTGGGCTCTTAAAAAAAATCATTAAAGATAAAGGGAAAAATTTTAGGCCTTTTTGCCCCTAGGAATTTGGAAAGGGTTTTTTTAATTTGGGTTGGGGGGTTTTTTAGTGGTTTGAATTTTGGAAAGGTAAAATTGTTTTAAAAAAGTTTTTTGGGGAAAGAAGATTGTTAAATTGGTTTTTGGGGTTTTAAAGTGTAATAAAATTTTAGGGGCCCCCCTAAATTTGGGAAGTACATCTTCCAGGTTTTTAAATTTGGGGGGCCTATAGCAACCCCTATTGTATTAATTGTTATTGTTTCCCCCATGTATTTCCCATAATGATTTCCCAGTTCATTACCTGTACCCAATCTTTCCCCCGTGTTGCTTTAGACAGTTTTAATAGAGACAGACACTTTCCGGTTTTTACGATCCTTTTTAAATAGACTTAACCCGAAGTTAACCGCCCCGTCGTAGCTCTCGTCCAGCCCTGTCTCAGTTTCCCCATAAATTCCCTTTTTTCTTTAGCTATTAATACTCTAGTTATTAATTTTGTTGGTCAAACTCCTGGCATTGGTCAAGGGAATTTTTTTTGTTTTTATTTTTTCCTTTTTCCCCGATTTTTTATCTACACACCCCCCCCCCCATCCACCCCCTGTTTTATTCCTAATTCCCACTCTTATCTCATATCTTGCTGCTATAGGTAGTTCCCTCCCCCCCCTCCCTAGTTTAAATAATCTCCAACTTCCTGGGATTTTTTCCCCCAATTTCCCTTGGGGACCCCCCCCAAACCCCACCCCCCAAACCCCCCCCCCCCCCCCCCCCAAAAACCCCCACACCCCCCCCCCCCCCCCCCCCCCCCCACCCCCCCCCCCCCCCCCCCCCCCCCCCCCCCCCCCGGGGGCCGCCCCCCCCCCCCCCCCAAACCCCCCCCCCCCCCCCCACCCCCCCCCCAAACCAACCCCCGGGCCCCCCCCCCCCCAAACACCCCCCCCCCCAACCCCCCCCCCCCCCCCCCCCCCCCCCCCCCCCCAATTTCCCCCCCGGCCCCAAAACCCCCTCCACCCCCCCCCACCCCCCCCCCCCCCCCCCCCAACCCCCCCCCCCCCCCCGCCGAACCCTCCCCCCCCTCCCCCCCACAACCCCCCCCGCACCCCCCCCCCCCCCACAACCCCCCCCCACCCCCTTACCCACCCCCCCCCCCCCCCCCCCCCCCCCCCCGCCCTCCCCCCCCCCCCCCCCCCCAACCCCCCTTTCCCCCCCCCCCAAAAAACCCCCCCCCCCCACCCCCCCCCCCCCAAAAACCCCCCCCCCCCCCCACCCCCCCAAACCCAAACCAAAAAACAAAAAAAAAACCCCCCCCCCCAAAAAAACCCCCCCTCCCACCAAAAAAAAAACCCAAACCCCCCCCCCACCCCCCCCCCCACCCCCCCCCCCCCCCCCCAAACCCCCCCCCCCAAACCCCCCCCCCCCCCCCCCACCCCCCAAAAAAACCCCCCCCCCCCCCCCACCAAACCCCCCCCCAAACCCCCCCCCCCCCCACCCCCCCCCCCCCCCCCCCAAAAAAAAAAAACCCCCCCAAACCCCCCCCCCCCCCCCAAAAACCAAAAAAAACCAAAAAAAACCAAATTTCCCCCCCCCCACCCCCCCCAACCCCCCCCCCCCCCCCCCCCCCCCCCCCCCCCCCCCCCCCACCCCAAAACCCCCCCCCCCCCCCCCCCGGCCCAACGGGCCCGCCCCCCCCCCCCCTCCCCCAACAACCCCTCCCCCCCCCACCCCCCCCCCCCCCCCCCCCAAACCCCCCCCCCCCCCCCCGGGCTCGCTTCCAATTGGCAATGGACCCACGTGCGCCCTTGCTCATTAGATCCAGGACCCGGGCCTTCTAAATGTGCAGTGTGCCACATCTTGCACACCAGTAATGCCCCCCGAACGTTGCTCAAGGATGGCATACATTGCACAGGTTGTGCACTGGACAGCATTGTCAAACATGGAACTCATGGGGATGTTACCAAAAAGATATATGACTAAATTATAATAATAAGTAATACAATACTGTCCCCTCTAAACTCTCCAAATCTAAAGTCTCTCAATCTCAAGTCTCCACACTTTAAAGAAAACACTCGCAAGACTCGTTCACTCGCTCAAAATGCTCAGCTTTAAACCTTACCCACACTGCTGTTTGGCTGTGCTGCAAACTCTCCTTCAGAAGCAAAAGGCCTTAGCAGCCCCACACAGTTGCAATTTATGCTCTGCTGATTAGGTAACCACACCCCTGACCAGTCACCTGACCAGTCACGTGACTCAACAAGGCCTCAGCAACTGTGTATGTTTCTAACTATAGAACTACTAACTACTCTTTAATACTATAATACTATAAATGTAATCTATACACAAAACAAGTGTAGCTACAGTATAAACTATATGTCTGCTATAGATGTACTGCAATAATAATTAAAACAGGTATAAATAACACAAGTATTTGCTGGAGGATTAACAAGGACTTCTCCCTCTCAATCTCAAGTCTCCACACTTAAAAGAAAAAACACACTTTAAAGAAAACACTCGCAAGACTCGTTCACTCGCTCAAAATGCTCAGCTTTAAACCTTACCCACACTGCTGTTTGACTGTGCTGCAAACTCTCCTTCAGAAGCAAAAACACACTCTTTAACATACTCTTCAGGGTCTTATTAAATCTTTCCACAAGACCGTCAGTTTGAGGATGGTATACTGACGTGCGCAAATGCTTAATATTAAGGAGCTTGCATAACTCCTTGGTGACCTTTGACATAAAGGGGGTCCCTTGATCAGTAAGGATCTCTTTTGGAATGCCAGTACGGGAAAACATATGGAACAACTCTCTAGCAATAAGTTTTGAGGAGGTATTCCTCAAAGGTATGGCCTCAGGGTAACGTGTGGCGTAGTCCACCACCACCAATATATATTGATGGCCTCAGGCAGACTTCACTATCGGGCCAACGAGGTCCATTGCGATCCTCTCAAACGGTACCTCTATTATAGGTAATGGTACCAGGGGACTCCTGTAATGCAGCATGGGAGCTGTTAGTTGGCACTCAGGGCAGCACTCACAGTACCACTTTACATCCCCATGCACCCCTGGCCAGAAAAATCTTTGGAGGATGCGCTCCTTTGTCTTTTCGCTGCCCAGATGACCCCCTAGCACGTGCTTGTGTGCGAGGTCCAAGACCATTTTCCGAAAAGGCTGTGGCACTACCAGCTGCTCCACCACCTCCCCATGGACTTTGTCCACCTAATTCAAGAGCTCCTGGTTAACTGCCATGTGAGGAAAGACGGTATTCCCCCTTGGGTATTGAGCGTCCCCATTTATAACCTTGACATTTTCCCTAGCTTTCACTAGGGTGGGATCTCTAAGCTGAGCTGTCCCAAAATTATCCCGTGAGACCTCAAGGTCAGGCATAACAGCCACATCCTCTTGTTCCTCGGTCTCACCTGTCAGAACCGCGGGGAAAAAGTATCGCCAGTTTCTAGGGTCACCCCTACTTGCTGAGCCATGGCGTCGGGGTAAAATGGTTCTGGATCAATAGCAGGGCATACATTAACATCATTACAGTTATATACCATACATGAAACCATCTTGTGCCACAAGTCCCAAAACAGGGGAAAATCCCTTCCCAGGATCACAGTATGCATTAGGGACCTCACCACCCCCACATCATGGGAGGCCAGTCCATAAGAAGTCTCGAGTTTCATCAAGGCTGTGAGGTACTTCTTGGTGTCCCCATGGATGCACAGGACCCCTATCACTCATCCGGTGACCGACGTAGGATCTAATAAGCTGGCATGCACCAGGGTAACCAGGCTCCCAGAGTCCAGAAGAGCCTCTACAGGATAGTCATTGACTTTAATGTGACATAGTTGTTGGTCAGTCTCTTACACAGTCTCTGCCGAGCAAACTGGCCTTGCAAACAGAGACCTCCGCCTGGCTGAGTCACATTCTGTTGGCTCTCCTGTAAGGGGACAATTGGCCGCAATATGCCCAGGTTCATGACACCGCCAGCACCTTATGCGGTCCCGATCTCCTTGAGTCTCTGGTCGAGACCGTACTGACCATTTGGGACCCAGTCTCTCCCCGATATGTTCATCTCCTGAGCCACCTGCCTTAGGGACATTTTTCACCCCCCCTTACACCTGGAACAGTCTTACCGGAGGTTCCGGACGATTTGCTGTTCCAGAGGATGGATCGTCCAGGAGGAGCCGTCTGGAGTAAATCCTCGGTGGCCTTGTAACTCTCAATGAGGCTTACGAGGTGCTCTGCATCCTTGGGCTCGCCTTGTCCCACCCAGCGCTGGATCTCCAGGGGCAAAGAGCGAACAAACTTGTCCAGGACCACTTTCTCCACCATCTGTGCAGGTGTAGACTCTTCCGGTTGCAGCCACTTCTTCACCAGGTGAACCAGGTCGTACATCTGTGAACGTGCTGGCAAATGGTCAGAGAAGGTCCAATTATGCACATGCCGGGCCCGCACGTTGGTGGTCACACCCAAGCGAGCCAGGATCTTGCCCTTTAATTTGACATAGTCCAGGGCATCCTGTTCGCTAAGGTCAAAATACGCCTTCTGGGGCTCTCCAGTTAAAACGGCGCCACAACTTCAGCCCACTGGGCCACTGGCAACGTCTCCCGCTCGGCCACTCTCTCAAAGACCCTAAGATAGGCCTTAACATCATCGGTAAGCATCATTTTCTGCATAGATGACAGTACCGCTGCACGTGCGGCGGGAAGTGAGCTTGGCGTCCTCTGCACACTTTGCGCCACCGCCAGGACTTGCTCTTGGAGCTGCTGCTCCTGTAGGGCGAGACGGTTAGCCTCTATCAGCAGGGCGTTGGTTTCTGCCTGAGCACGCATGGTCTCTTTGTGCACCTTTTGCTGGTTTACGGTCATCAACTGGAGGCTACTGTTCGCTTGTATCAGCTGCTTCAGAAGCTCATCCATCTTGGTGGTCTCTGACTGCTGCGCAGCTGGCACTTTTATCCAGGACATAAGGTTCTAGCACGATCTAGGCACTTTTCCAGGGTTGTTGCCCTTAGCAACGGGTTTTCAGTTGCTGCAGAAATTGTGTGTGTGTCTCTTTAAGTCTGTTTGCCCGCATCTTCCACCATATGTGAGGGATCAGCGTCCAGAGCAGGTAGCAGGCTGGGCTTCCACAGACAGAGACAGGGACACACTAGGCAAAGTTCAAGTCCAGGCTGTGCCTGGGTTTATTTATATGATAAATGAAAACAAACACGGTCTTAATTTCAGGCATAAAACGTAAAACAAAACATGCTAGGCTGAGCACTAACTACACACAGACGGACCTAACTATACCAGGGACACACTCAGTGACCCTGGGCAAAGCTGCAAACATAAATAGCATGTGCTCCTCACAATATTGCTCCAGCAAACACCAGCAGCCATGACAGGCCTGCAGACTCAGGCTTTATAGGCCTGACACCAGCCTCACCTGGTGCGTAGGAGTGGCCACCCACCCGACTCTTTGACCACTCCAGAAAAGCCGACCCGGATAAAGCGGATTGAAACCGCTTAAACTAACATGTCAGTAATCACTGACACATAAGACCTGTCGGCTTCCCTTCACCGAGCCCAGGCCACTCGGTGACATGCACTGGTCCATACATTGCCTAAGGCCGTATAGGACAGCATTCTTGGGGAAATATACCTTCTCTCCACCACTCCACCTGTCACTGTCTCACAATAAATATATAGCGGTTGCTGCTCTGGTGTCACGGACGCCCCTGCGACCCCTGTCCCGGGTCGCGGGCGCGTCCGTGTCCCGACACCCAGCAGCACCCCGTCCCGCATGTCGGTTTCGGGGTCCGCTCACCCCCCTGCTCCCGCCGGCACTCACTGATCCAGCCACGATCCTGCTCTGTCCGCCTCTGGTTCCCGGCGTGCATGGCGCTGCCCCCTAGGTCGCGCGTGCGTGCGCCGGCAGTGTGAAGTTTAAAGGGACAGTGCGCCGATAATTGGTCATTGCTGGGCACCGTCCCTATTTAAGTCTGGCCCCTTCCTGACAGCCTTGCCGGATCCTTGGTGTCATTTCCTTGGAGAAAGCTTTCCAGAGAGTCCTTGTCTTGCCTTTCCGTGTACCGAACCTCGAGCCTACGTTTACCGACCACGAACCTTGCCGCCAGCCCTGACCTTCCGCCTGTCCACGTTTACGAACCAGAGCCGCCTGTCCTGACCTCCTGCCTGTCCCTGACTACGAGCCTGCCTAATGTTCTTGTACCACGCCTACCCTTGGCCGCCACCGCAGGCAAGCCCCGCTAGTGGAAGCGACCTGGTAGACTCCCGCCGCAGCAAGTCCATCCCACTTTTGCGGCGGGCTCTGGTGAATACCGGGACCTACTTAGATTCCGCTCCCTGGTGTGGGCTTCCACCATCACCTGCGGTGGTCCAGTGGATCCACCTCCAGACCGTTACATCTGGGATCGCAGCAATGTCCAATCAGAGTCACAGACAGGTTTTCTGGGTCCAAACACAGGTTCTCCCGTGTTTTATTAGCACAACAGGTATACAGCAAACAACAAGTGCCAAACATACTCATTGAACTGTAAATTAAGAAAGCACCAGCTTATCTGAGTGCTGACTACACAGTGTAGTTTCCTTCACTAACCTTATGGTCGTCAAGTGACTTTATGAGAGATACTGGATGTCTACAGTGAGTTGCTTCTCCGGCCAAGCAGATTCCAACCACTTACTGTCCCTGACACAACGCAAATAAATGGCTCCTACCCCACAAAGGCCAGGTAACCTTAGTGAGATGTCACTTAATACCTTCTTCCCAGCTGCAGCTTTACATATCACCCCTGCCTCTGCTCAGCCCTGTGGTGAGGAACATCTTGTGCTTCCCAACAATGCGTCCACATTGACTTGTTGGAAACCGAGGCGATGCTCTACACAAAATTTAGAGTCTTGTAAAGCAAGAAACCACATTTCACCCTAGCATCTTATTTTGAGCCATACATTTTAGTAGGAAATGGTCCGTGACCACTCTGAGCTGTCTCCCCATCAAGTAATACCTTAGAGAATTGTCTACTTCAAAGCCAAACATTCTATCTCTATGATAGCAGTTTTTTATTCTGTGGCTGTCAATGTCCTGCTTAAATTAATCACGGTGTGCTTTTCCATCAATCAACTGGCACAAGACAGCTCCCAGTCTCATATTAGGGGCATCTACCTGTATTACAAATTGTACCTTGAAATCAGAGGCACTTAATACAGGTCTTTTACAAAGCACCTCCATCAACTTCTGGAAAGTTTCTTCCGCTTTCTCATCCCACTTCACCATGGAAGACTTAGACCCTTTAGTATGTCTGTAAGTGGAGCTGCAATAGAAGCAAAATTTTGCACAAATCTTCTATAGTACCTACCCAGCTATACATAAGAAGGATTTAACTTGCTTTTTGGACACTGACTTAGGCCAATATTTCATAGCCTTAATTTTATAAAGTTGGGGCTTAATGATTTCCCGAGCAATGCTGAACCCCAGATATCGAGCCTCCTTGGGACCCATGGCACATTTCTTGGGGTTTGCAGTCAAGTCTGCTTCCCAAATGGAGTCCAGAACTGCCTGGACCTTAGGTGGGATTTCCAGTCTAAGCTGAAAATGACCACATTATCTAAATATGTGGCTCTATCTTTTCTATGAGGCTGTAGGACGAGATCCATTAATCTCTGGAATGTGGCAAGGCACCGTGGAGGCCAAAGAGAAGAATGACAAACTGAAAATGGCTGTCGGTTGTAGAAAAGGCTGTTTTTTCCCTTGCTGCTTAATAAGTGGCACCTGCCAATAGCGCTTAGTTAGGTCTAGAGTGGTGATATACTGTACCTGGCAGGCTCCAATGTTTATTTCAGCTCATCCACTCTTAGCATAGGATATATGAGTAAAATTTTGAAATTTTAGTTAATTTTCTGAAATCATTGCAGAACCTTAGGCTGCCTCCTGGTTTAGGAATAAGAACTATGGGGCTTGACCTACCACTTTGTGCCCATTCTATAACACCTAGCGACAACATCTCTTGTGCCTCTTCTAAAATAGCCTGTCTCTGGGCTTCAGGCACACGATTGGGTCTCAATTAGTGTTAATCGAACCATTCGAGAAAAGTTCGAGTTGAACATCTCGATTTTCCCTAACCGAATATTTTAATTTTCGTTTGAGTAAATGTTCGAGTTCAACATGGCATTCAACACGCCATTTTAATTTTAAGTTTTCAGCACCTTTCGGCACTTTTGGCTGCCATCCAATCAGTGCAGAGCACAGAGAAGTGTCAAAAACGTCATCACTGAGGTGTAGGGCTCTAACTGGCTGCTAAAATCACCTGATCATGTTATGTATATTTCACTGTGTTCATTTGCGTTCTAAATGTCATTTTCAGCTCACTCTATACTGTACAGACTGGAAAAGCTTCTATTTCGATTAGTTAAAGAGTTAGGGGGGTGTGCAGCAAGTTTAGGGAATCAAGACTTAGACAGCATTTTCCTATCCATAGAAAGCAATAGTTAGGGAGTTTGGCATTGTTTTCTGCATCATTCCCACACCCAGAAGCTGTTATTTGGTGACATTTGCAGGCTCACATAATGCCTAACTCTCATATACATGGATAAATATTATACAGAGTGCTTGGATTTGCTAAATCATACTCAGTGCTCAAAAGTTCCGTTTTTGCGGTATTGGGGGTGAAATCATTTTATAACACACCGTCTCCAATTCTCCTATACAAAGAAATACATTTTAAATAGTGATTGGTTGGAAAAAATTATACTGATTGGAGAAAAGTTCATTTTTGGCAGTTTTGGGGGTGAAATACCTTTCAAATATACCGTGTGTTATTGTCATACAGATATACTGTATATCCAGAAAATAAATTTCTCTCTGTTGCTAAGTATTACTCAACGCCAAAAATGTCATTTTGCCAGATTTTAAGTCCACATAACATTGAAATCTACCAGTGCATTATTGTGATCCACATATATATACACTTCTCTCTTTTTTATTACATATATCTTGTGCCACACACAGAGCTATAATATTTAGCTTTTGAACATGGTGAGAACTAGAGGTGGTAAGCGAGCAAGGAGGGGCGTAGGAAGTGAAGATAGAGGTACAAGACAAGGCACTCCTTCCAGTACTTCGGACAACACACAAGCGAGCACATCATCTGTCGCAGAACCGTCAGGCCTGTCATCGCTTGCTCATTTCCCTGTGTGTCTCATTTCTGAACAGTGTCACCAATCTTTTCTTCAATGGCTGTTCCTCAGGATGCAGGGTCTTGTAGTGTAACTACGCCTCTGCCAGCTGAACCTCCATGTTCTCCATTGGGATGTTCTTGCTGCCACCACATATATCACATGTACATACCTCCCAAGTGTCCCTATTTTGGAAGGACAGTCCCTATTTTTAACCCTTGTCCCTCTTAGCTCTAGAAATTTCCCTCTTTTTCATTTGGGAAATAGATTTGTGCCAATAAACTGACTATCTAGCTGTAAAAAGTATCTGATTGTTTCTTCACTGTATATTACATAACAATGTACTTAATATTTCATCATTGGATACAAAGCAACCCTGAAAATGTGTCCCTTTTTGGTTATCTAAAAAGTTGGCATGTATGTGTTTGGGCGTGGTTAGAGGTGGGGCCTGACGTGTCCCTCTTTGCAAGCTCTAAAAGTTAGGAGGTATGCATGCACAAAGCTCGAAAGCAGAAGCGTAACTTGAAGTTCTTGAGCCCTGGTGCAAAAAGTGAAAAGAGGCTCCTGCCAGTTACCATGTGCCATTTCCAATACCAGTGTCTTCTTATGTATTAAAGGGGCTTTTGGGCTACCGCTGCATCTACTATAGCTGCGCCCTTGCCTGCAAGCTGTCGTCATCTTTTCAGTTAGCCATTGAAAGGAATGAAGTATTTTAGCCTCTCAATTTTTTTTCTAGCACTCTTAGAGCCAAATTTTCTTCACTAAGTTGTTCCACATATCCAGTTTACTGTTATGGATGGTAATTACAGCTTCTCCTCACCTGTATAGGTATAAAAATTAACTGAAAAAATTAATTGACTTTCATGGTATTCGAGTTCGCGTTCAATGCGAACCGAGCACCACTACTGTTCGAAGTTGGACTCGAACATTTTACTGTTCGCTCATCTCTAGTCTCAATCTAAATTTTTGGCCTAGCTCCGTAACTATATCATACTTTATGACACTAGTTCTACCTCGTAAGTCAGAGAAAATATCTCTCTTTTTCCCAGAAATTCCTTTACCTTTTGTACAATGAGTAAACATACTCAAATTTATTCTTCAGTTTTTTGTAACGCTGAACAAAATAAGTAAACATACTTATTTACTTATTTTGTTCAGCGTTACAAAAAATTTGAATAATGAATTTGCAATTGCGTGAAATAAGTATTTGATACAATAGAAAAGCAGAACTTGATATTTGGTACAGAAATCTTTATTTGATATTACAGAGGTCAGACGTTTCCAAGTTTGCACTCTGCACACTGTCAGATTTTGGCCCACTCTCCATACAGATCTTCTCCAGATCTTTCAGGTTTTGGGGCTGTTGTTGGGCTACACTGAGTTTCAGCTCCCTCCAAAGATTTTCGATTGGGCTCAGGTCTGGAGACTGGCTAGGCCACTCCAGGACCTTGAAAAGCTTTTTACGAAGCCACTCCTTAGTTACTTAGTGGCTGTGTGTTTCGGGTCATCGTCATGCTGGAAGACCCAGCCATGACCCATCTTTAATGCTCTTACTAAGGGAACGAGGTTGTTGGCCAAAATCTAGCGATACATGGCCCCATTCATCCTTCCTTCAATATAGTACAGTTGTCCTGCCCCCTTTGCAGAAAAGCACCCCCAAAGTACGATGTTTCTACCCCAATGTTTCATGGTTGGGGTGGTATTCGTGGGGTTGTACTCATCCTTCTTCCTCCAAATACAGCGAGTGGAGTTGACACCAAAAAGTTCTATTTTGGATTCATCAGACCACATGACTTTTTCCTGTGCCTCCTCTGCAGGGCCGCCATCAGAAATTTCAGGTCCCCATAAAACTGAAGCATCTGGCCCCTCCCCCCAATGTCAACCACGGGCTCTGCCCAACCTGCCCCACCAACCCCATCAACCCCCCCCCACGCAGACACAGCACCCCTAGCCTCAGACACAGCACCTCCAGCCTCAGACTCAGCACTTCCAGCCTCAGACATAGAACCTCCAGCCTCATCCAGCCTCAGATACACGGCACCTTCAGCCTCAGACACAGCACCCGCAGCCTCAGGAGGGGGTAACTAGGGCAGAGGGGTTGCTTCAGTGGGGCCCCACAGTATTTAAGCATGTAAGGAGGGTTTCCTGTGCTCCGATTCACAAGAGTAACTTACTTGCTGCAGCACTTCCTTGCAGTTCTCATGCAGCCCGTGATCGGAGCAAGCCCCTCCCCTCTCTCTCTCTCTGCCAGCTGGAGTCACTATCGCCCCGCCCACCTGCTGAGATGTTGGGCCGACTCGGATCATGGGCTGCATGAGAACTGCAAGGAAGTGCTGCAGCAAGTAAGTTACTCGTGGGATCGGAGCGCGGCCTCCTCCTCACACGCTGACCCGCACGGGACTCTGCGGACACTCAGCAGTGCCGCAGGGCCCATGTCCAGGCTGACTAGTTTACGAATAAAGAGGGCATGCTTGTATATTACAGCTGACATCCCGCAGCATCGTCCCCGATCAGAGATCACTCCGGGTGGGAGTGAAGGGGGGGCGGTTAACCCCTTAATTATCGCGAACTCTAGGTCACGAGAATTAAGCGAGACACAGGAGGAGCGATCTCCTCCTGCGTCTCTGTCGCAGCTGCTCTGTCCTAAGTGACAGTCCGGAAGGTATAGAATCCCCTCCGGGTTGTCTGTGACGTCACCATGCCCGGCCATGCCTGACAGTTGCCATAGACACCAATACACAGCAATAAGCTGTGTATTGATTTCTATTGAATGAGTGATCTGAAGATTCAAATCCCCTATGGAAAAAAGTAAGAAAAATGTGAAAAAGTAAAAAAAAGTGGAAAAAGTGAAACAAAAACATGAAAAATAAAAACACGTACACCGCTATTTTCCCCCTTACAAACGCCAATTGCCCCAAAAAAGATCAACAATAAATAAAGTACCCATATTTGGTATTGCCGCGTGCATAACGACCTGCCCTATAAATCTGTCATGTTAATTGACCCGCACGGTGAACGCCTAAAAAAAAACAAAACAAAAAACAATCACAGAATTAAGATTTTTGTTCATCCCGCAGCACATAAAATGGAATAAAAAGCTATAAAAAACTCCTATAAACGGCAAAGTTGTACCAATTAAAATGTCAGTTCATCCTGCAACAACAAAAAAACCTTACACATCTCTATATACGGAAAAACAAAAAAGTTATGGCTCTCAGAATATAGCGATGCATAAATATTCTTTCACACACTAAAAACACTTTTTTTTAAAAGTGCTTCAACATAAAAAAAACTATATAAATTGGATATCGCCATAATCGTATCTACCCACAGAGTAAAACTAACTTAACACAGATACTGCATGGTGAGCGCTGTTAAAAATAAAAAACACTGCTAGGATTGCAGTATTTTCATCCCCTTGCCTTCCAAAAAACATTTAAAACTGATCAAAAAGTCTTGTCTCCCCAAAAGCGATACCAATAAAAATGTCAACTTATTCCCGCAAAAAACAAACTGATATATAGCTCCATATACAGCTCTGTATACAGAAAAATAACAAAGTTATGACTCTTAGACTATGAGATACAAAAACGTGTTTTCCTGTTTGAATAAAAGTGTTTTTATCGTATAAAATCAGTAAAACAAAATATACAAATTGTAATATATGACATGCTAGCATGTCATATATACCGTACAGTGACTGATATAAAAAATAAAACACTACCAAGTGTCATGGGGGCTGGTGCGGGAGCCGTCGCCCCCCGCGATAGCCCCCCTGCCCGCAGGTGTTCCGCGCGGGTGCCACGGCTGCCCGCATCCAGTCCCTTGGCTGCCACGGTCCCTTGCTGCGCGCACTACTCCGACCGCTGCTTAGGACGCTCGTCGCGCGAGACTGGTCCCCCCCCTCCCCCCCTCCCCCCCCCCCCCCCCCCCCCCCCCCCCCCCCCCCCCCCCCCCCCCCCACCCCCCCCCCCCCCCCCCCCCCCCCCCACCCCCCCCACCCCCCCCCCCCCCCCCCCCCCCCCCCCCCCCCCCCCCCCCCCCCCCCCCCCCCCCCCCCCCCCCCCCCCCCCCCCCCCCCCCCCCCCCCCCCCCCCCCCCCCCCCCACACCCCCTCCCCCCCCCCCACCCCCCCCCCCCCCCCCCCCCTGGATTAAAGGGGCCAGTGCGCCGGTAATTAGTCTATTGCCGGCCGCTGGTCCTATATAAGTACACGCCCCCTGCAACTCTCTGCCAATGTTGTGTGCGTTAGTGAGTTATAGTTTGGAGTTCTGTATTGATTACCCGTAGTACCAGTCCGTACCGCTATGTGACCTGACCTTGCCTGTTGCCCGCCTGTCCTGACCGTCTGCCCATCCTTGACCACGAACCTCAGCCACCCGTCCTAACCTCCTGCCTGTCCCCTGCCTCGTCTCGGATTACGATTCTGTACCCACGCCCACATTACCGTTACCCGGGCCGCCATCGCAACAAGTCCACGTCAGGGGTACGCGACCTGGTACCTCACGCCGCAGCAAAGCATCCTGCTTTGGGCGGCTCTGGTGAATACCGGGGCTACTGTAGAACCGCTCCACTGGCGTGGCTTAAACTATCATCGCTTGCGGTGGCCACGCGAATCCAACCGAACCATTACAGTACAATCTGTCCATGGTTTCCGCCAGGTACCTTTGCCCGAGCTCCGGACGTCACGACGCCGTACGCCCAGCAGAGCCAATATTCACAGCACGCGGCCATGATGCAGAACCTTGTGGCCTTCTACTTCCTCACTGCGGCTTGCTTCCTTCACCTTCACGCCAGCACTAGTTGCTCTGCAGCCATGGCTCTACCTGCTCCTGCTACTGGACACATCTCTGCATCTGCCGCTCCCTTCACGCTGTGATGGAGACCCCAAGAAGTCCGAGGGGGCTTCATCAGTCAATGCTCCATCCACATCGAGATGTTGGGCATCAATTCCCTACTGAGCGGAACTAAGTGGCCCTTTATATTAGCCCAACTTATCGGAAGCCATGGCCTGGACCACTCCGCTATGTGGACCGAGGTGATACCGTTGACGGCAAATCTGCAAACCTTCCTCCAGGGTTCTGCACCATCTTCGAGAACCTGGCCGCACCTCCTCCAACTGCTGCAGCCTCCTGCTCCCATCTTCCGTCAGGGCGACTCTACCCTGGGTCAGTACTCTGTTCGTCCGCACTACCTCCTGAGCTGGACTGGGAATAATGAGGCGTTGGTGGCGACCTCTGCAGGCCTTTCTGGCGTATTAAACGATCTCGCTGGTCGTGACCTTCCTCTGGCCTCTGGACGAACTGATACGGTTTAGCTACCGAATTGATATTCGGTTTTGCCGAAAGACAACAAGAGCTCCTCCGCCACAACGGGAAGATTCCCGACCCATGCCGGCTACCTCTCTGGCTCCCCGTTTTTCAACGACCTCCACTCCTCCGTTAAATGTTCCTGAAGAACGAACCATCAGGTTTGAAAGCCCGAACTGACCCAGGAGAAACGATCGCGGAGCGTCGTCAGAAGCAGCAGTGGCTTCTACTTGGCGGTTTCTGGCCACTTCATTGGGGACGGTAATATTATTACAATGTCGCCTTGGAAACTCTCCGCACTCTCTGAGATAACACAATTAATCCTAGGGCTCGCAGGAGAGGCTTCTCTAGGTGTCAGTGCGCGCCTCTCCACCATCTGACCATCCTCCCCGTACTCATGGAATTTCGCCGGACAGCAACCTTTCAAGCCCACTGCCTTCCCTTGATCAGGTCCGCTGGAAATTTTTCAGCCAAGCTCTGGTGTCCAAATTTAGTCTCCCGGTGATCCCTCTGCAGAAACCCATGTTCGTCTCCCCCGTCAGTGGCGAATGCCTAAAGGACGCTATTTGATTCTGCACTGCGCCTCTCATTTTGAAGAAAGGCGCCCTACACAAGGAGACTCTGAAACTTGTTGTCCTGCCTCACTCCTCTTCTGAAATCCTCCTGGGCCTCCCTTGGTTGCAAGAGCATGCTCCAAACTTAGACAGGAACACGGGCGAGATTATCCGTTGGGGTCCCGCGTGCCACTACTCGCGATGCCTTCCTTTGACTACCGTCAAGCTCTAACGGCCCGCCTCCTGTAAAGTCTATGAGCCTCTCGCGGGTCTGTCCATTCCGTACCACAATCTAGCCCGACGTCTTCTCCGAAAGACAGGCCGAAACTCTTCCCCCGAACATTCCGTTCGACCTGTCTATTGGACCTGCAACCCGGTAGTACTCCTCCCCGAGCAAAGGTCTACCCTTTTCTGTCCTGGAGACTAAAGCGATGTCGGAATATATCCATAAGAATCTCCGTAAAGCATTTATACGCAATTTCTCCTCGCCTGCGGGCGTTTCCTACTTTGTTGAAAATAGAAAGATGGAATCTCGAGCCTTGTATCAAATAACGGGGACTTAACAAAATCACTATAAAAAAATCGTGTACCCCCCCTTACGCTGCTCTGATCTCATACTTTTTGATCGCCTGCGTGGCGCAAAATTTTTTTCCGAAGTGGACTTAACGTGGAGCATACACACTTGATTCGTATCCGTGAAGTACGAGGGAGACGGCCTTTATTACCCCGAGATGGCCAATTTGCATATCTCGTCATTCCATTTGGCCTCTCCAACGCTCCGGCGGAGTTCCAGAATTCATCAATGAGAACGTCCGCATCTCCTCTGTGCGTCTGTGTATCGTCTACCTAGATTACATCGTAATCTCTCTCCCTGATCTGGTAACTCACCGCCACCGCACTCCCGCCCCAGGTGCCAAAACGTCTCGTGACCACCAGTTATATGCCAAACTGGAGAAATGCCTGTTGAACGCAGCTCGTGCCCCTTCCTGGGGTACATCATCTTGGATCAGGATCTCCAATGGATCCTCTAAGCTGTCTGCGGTCTTACAGTGCCTCGACCAGTGGGCCTTCGCTCATCCAACGCTTTCTGGTTTGCTAATTATTACATGACAGTTTCGTCTGCATTTCTCCACGCTCGTTGGCCTCCGCTGGTGGCCCTTACGAAGAAAATTGTCAACCCTAAAATCATACCTCCAGAAGCCCAAGAAGCCTTATGAAATCGCCTAAGTCAGCATTTGTCCGCTCTCAGTTATGTCTCGCCCAGACCCCGCAGCGTCCTTTAATCCTATAATGGACCCTCCTCAGTAGGTGCAGTCGCTGTCCTCCTACCAGAAGAAATCTCTGGGAAACAATGTACTTGCGGCTTCTTCTCGAAAACCTTCACTCCAGCCGAACGAAATTACACGATCGGTGATCGCGAACTCCTGGCCATTAAGTTGGCCCTAGAAGAATGGCGGCACTTGCTGGAAGGGGCTCGCCATCCCATCGAGATCTTCACCGATCACAAAAAACCTTCTTATCACCAACTGCTCATGACTGGAATCCTCGACACCCCGGGCCAGTGGTCGTGCTCTTTTTCGCCCCTTTGATTTCCTCCTTCACTTTCGGCAGCTGAGAAGAACGTCAGGGCGAAATCACTCCTCTAGATCCACGGACACTGGGGGCCTAGAGCTGCCTCTGCAGCACATAATTTCCTCCTGAAACCGTCTCCTCAAGTAGCCCCCGAGGAACTTCAACATTTTACCTCATGGGAAGACCTCATTTTCCACCCTGCCATGGCGGCCTTCGAATCCTGAAGTGTGACTTCCTCACGAACAGCTGGTCACCTGGAGTCCACAAGTCCCCCTGCAATTAAATCGCTCACTACTATTGTGGCCCACCCTCCGCTCAAGATGTTAGAGGACTTGGTCCAGGCTTGTACCTCCTGTGCCCGTAATAAAGTCTTCCTCAGACCCGCGGGTCTGCTCAGCCTCTCCTGGGTCCCATGTAGCACATCGGACTTTGTACTGAATCTCCCGGCCTCCTCTGGAAAACACGTGTCATCTGGTGGTGACTGATAGATTCTCAAAGATTGGCACACTTTGTTCCTCTGCCCGGTTACCTTCTCCCCCAGTTGGCCCAGACTTCTTTCACCACATTTTCGGCTACATGGCTCCCATTGCATATCATCTCGAATAGGGGGGTCCAGTTTGTGTCGAATTACTGGCGGGCTCTGTGTGTCCAGTTTTGCAGTCAGCTAGACTTCTCGTCTGCTTACCACCCTTAAACTAACGGCAGAGGTATAGAGGTCAATCACGGTACTAAAGGTACTCTACCTACGACATTTTGTATCCGCCCGTTCAGGATAGTGGTCTGACCTCCTCTCCCCCTGGTGGAATTTCTCGTATAATTCCCTAGAGTCCGCTGGATCCTCTCCGTTTTTGAATGTGTTTGGGCTACAACCCCGCCCGCCTCTTCCCTCTGGCTACTCGTGTCACGTTTCCGGCATGGATGCCCAAGTACTGCGGACAATCAAGGGCACTCTGGCAAGTCACACGACAGGCCCATCTACAGGCCCTCCCTCTCGCACCAAGGACCAGGCTGACAGGTACCGTAGACCTTCCGCCCATATTTAACTGGGTGATAGAGTTTGGTTATCTGCCAAGTATATTCGTTTCAGGTGCCCATTTATAAGTTAGGCCCTAATTATTTTGGCCTTTTGTTGTACTTTGGCAACATAAACCCGGTGTCCCTACAAACTTCCGTTTGCCTCCTACTCTGCATATCCCGAACGCCTTCCATGTATCTCTCCTCAAGCTGTGGGTGCTGACCGCTTCTTCTCCCGTGTATCTGTCCTCGCCTTCTCCTGTGCCAACGCTGATAACATATTTGAGGTCAAGGAGTGCTGGCGGAAAAGACAGTGAGGGAAAGCGTTCTTTCTATTTGACTGAAGGGGTGTCGGGCCGAAGGAGCGTTCAAGGGAACCCGAGGCCAACCTGTCAACCTCCTCTCTAGGTCCGTAAAAGAGGGGGAGACCTAAAGGGGGGTACTGTCATAGGGGGAGTGCGGCGGGTGCCCGTCGCACCCCACGCCCCACGCCTCTGCCCGCCAGGGGGAACCGGTGCGGGTGCCGCGGCTAGCCCGCGTCATTGCCCTTGCTGCCCGGGTCTCGTCGCCTGGTCCACCTTGCCCCGCCCTACGCTCCTGTGCTTCCTGCTTCTGCCTTTCCCGGCCGCACGCACGCGCACCCCCCCTGCTTGGGCGCGGGCAAGCGACGACTGGTGTGGATTTAATTTAACAGGCCAGTTGTGCCGTAATTAGTCCCCTATAGGCCTGCCACTGGTCCTAATATAAGGTACCCGCCCCCATGCACTCCTCTGCAGATTTGTTGTGTGCGTTAGTGAGTCTTTAGAGTGTTGATTCTGTATTGTTTAACCCAGTGTACCATCCCGTTCACGACAATACTTTTCCTGCCCTTGCCGTGTTTGCCAACCTGTCCTCACCGTCCTGCCCATCTCTGACCACGAACCCTCATGCACACACCCGTCCTAAACCTCCTGCTCCTGGCCTGTCCCCTCCTCGACTTCATCTCTGGATTACGATCTTGTACCATGCTTTACCCCGGCCGCCATCGCAAGCAAGTCACGTCAGGGTAGCGACCTTAGCCTCTGCACACCGCAGCAAGTCCATCCTCTTTGGGGAGGGCTCTGTGAATACCGGGGCTACTTAGACACCGCTCCCTGGCGTGGGCTTAAAAACTATCATCGCTTTTGGTGTCCAGCTATCCACCGCACCCATTTACACCAAGATTGCTGGGTATTTTTGTTCAAAACGCCTCACAAAAACCCTAAAAAAAAAGTGAACATAGCGTCATATGCATTCCAAATAGCACTCCTTCCCTTGTATGCCCTGTCATGCGCCCAAACAGCAGTTTACACCCACATGTAAGGTATTGTCGAACTTGGAAGAAACTGTGTAACAAATTTTGGGGTGCTTTTTTTCCAGGATCCTTTGTAAATATGAAACATTTTGAGCTAGAATTGCAGATTGTTGGAAAAAAATAAATGTTTAATTTTCACTGCCTAATGCTAAAAAAAAATGTGTGAATCACCTGTGGGTGTGATATACTCACTGCACCACTGGATATATTCCTTGAGGGGTTTAGTTTCCAATATGGGGTATTTTCAGTGGTTTTATTAAGTTTTAGCACCTTAGGATGTCCTAAAACCTGAAATGGCTCCTAAATAAATTCATATTGAAAATGAGACCCCGAGTCCAGTAGGTGCTTCTCTTATGGGTTTGTGGTTGAGCGAAATAATGCACTAGGGCCACATATGGGATCTCTGTAAAAATGGCAGACCTGGATGAATTATATTTAAGTTGCAATCCTAGCGGTCACATTTACCGTACACCATGAATAATAGATAAATTAAAAAGTCTGCAAAAAAAAAAGTGAAATTTATAAATTTCACTCTCACTGTGCTTTAATTTCATCTGTGAAGTACCTAAAGGGTTAACAAACTTCCAAAACACTGTTGTAAATACTTTTAAGCGGTCCTAGTTTCTTAGATGGAGTCCTTTATGGTGGTATCCTAACAGGCGCCCTTCTCAAAGCCAACGTCAGAACTGGACGGTCCCTTTAAAAAAAGGTATATTGCACATTTTCCTTGAAAATGTGAGAAATTACTAACTAACTTCTAAGCTTCTAATGTCGTAAAAAAAATAAAAAAAAAAAAGACATGTCAAAAATCATGCCAACCTATAGAGGACCTATGGTAGAATGCAAGTTCTAATCTATTTGTGGTGGAATAATTATTCTATCTTGCACGCAGAAATTTTGGAGCTTTCAAAACGACAAATTTTTCCAAATATTAGCAAAATTTTGATATTTTTCACAAACAAACAAGGATTGTATGGACCAAAATTTCTTACTAACTTAAAGCACAATGTGTCTTATTTTCATATTTCATAGTCTGTAAGGCCGAAAAAAGACAAGACGTCCATGTCCAGTTCACCTGTTGTGCTAAAGGTGTTGATCAGAGGAAGGCAAAAAGCCCAATGAGTAGAAGCCAATTGTCCTCATTTTAGGGAAAATTCCTTCCCCAACTCCAATCTTGGCAATCGGAAAAATCCCTGGATCAATGACCCCTCTCCAGAATCCTAGACACTATAGGCGACATGTATGATCAGGATTTGCGCCCGATTTCTGCCGTATTCTGCGCCTCACCATCCTGAATCCCCTGTCGGACCCAGGGATGCGAGTAGCCTAGCCATCCGCCACTTATTCAGATGCGCTTCCATGAGGGGCCCGTGCAATGGGGGCTGAATGTTGCAAATCTGGGGCGGGACGCGGCACGTTCGAAAACTCCGAGGCATGTATGATTGCGGCTCGACAAAGTGCGGCGCATCGCAGCGCTCGCCAGCTCCGACAGGCAGACCTCAGTTGATTCTGGTCTAAATGATCCGGCGCAGGCGAAGTGAAGTGAGAACGTAACATGAGAGGAAACATATAGAAGATCGCAAAAGAAATCTCGGCTCTCAGCTCAGTGCGGCATGGAGTATGAATAAAAAAAAAATCGCTTTTATTAGGTGTAAAACATTATCAGAAAAAGAGCTCAAACCTTCTAAAAAAAAATAAAAATAAAAAAATCACTTTCCAAAAATCTATAACGCACTACATCAGATTAATAGGATCTTGAAATTGCCGGGAAATACTGTAATACAAATTCTCGTAAGCTATTCTCATTGGTTGGAAGAAACCACCAAGTTCAGCATAGGAGCGACATTGAGACCCATTAAAACCTATGGAAAAAGTATTGACGCTAAACAATTAAAGCGGGACAGTTCAAAATACAGTAACAAAGGCAAAAAAGAGCTATTGGTTGAGCTACGCGGAGGCTTGGCAATCCTGGCCAATCAGAATAGGAGCGACAGGGACCCATTATAGACCTATGGAGAAGATTGACCAATCAAAATTCTAAGGCGAGACAGTTCAAATACAGTAAAAAGGCAGAAAAGAGCTGATTGGGTTTAAGCTAGCGGGCTTGGCAATCCTGGCCAATCATAATAGAGCGACAGGGACCCATTGTAAGCCTATGGAGAAGATTGACCAATCAATTCAAAGGCGGACAGTTCAAATACAGTAAAAATGCAGAAAAGAGCTGATTGGATGAGCTAGCGTAGGCTTGGCTAATCTCGCCAATCAAGCGCGAGCTACTTGTCCCATGTAGCCAATGGAGAGATCGGGGCAATGAAATCTCGCTCTCAGCGCCGGCGGCATTGAGTTATGAATTTCAAAAAAAAATCATTTTATTTAGGTGTAAAATATTATCTGAAAAAGAGCTGAAACCTTCGATAACATAATCAATCAAATCCCTAACAACGCGTTTGTCCGCCTGAACCAGCATACATCAGAATTGCGATATAGAGAATTGCCAGGAATACAGAAATTCAAATTCTTAAGCTCTTCTCATTGGTCGCAAAATCTTCTCATATAGTCCAGTCGCATCAAAATAAGGATCGACAGTGACCCATTATAATCTATGGTAGAAGTAATGGACCAAATCAAAAGAAAAGGCGGACAGTTCAAAATACAGTAAAAAAAAGGCAGAAAGGCTGATTGGTTAGAGCCAGGCGGCAGATAGAATCCACCAATTCAATGGAGTTGTCCTATTTTCGAATGAAAAAGAAGGCGCATAATATGGGAAATGCTGTCCTTTGGGAAATATTCTAGTACTGTATTGTGTTGGGGGGAAAAGGGGCTCGTCCCAGCTTAGCCAATCAGCGTGAGACTAACCTTCTCATATAGTTCAATGGGGAAAAGAAATGCAGGCGAGCGTTGCTTGTTGATTGGCTAAGCTTAAAAGAGGCGCGGTTTTATTTTGGACCAATGGGAGAGCGAATGGACGCCTCTTATGGGTTTTCCTAATGCAATCTGTGATATAACTGTACATGGCAAAATAAATATGATAAGACTCACGAAGTTTGAACCGATCTGTTTATACAAAATGAACAATGAATATGGGGTAACGAAAAAAAATATTAATTCAATAAATTCATTTTTATTTCTTATTTTTCGTTACACCCATACTATTTGATCATTGCTAAGAAAATAAAGAAATACCAATGGAATTTATTGAATTATATTTTTTTCGTTACCCCCATAATCATTGTTCATTTTATATAGAGTCCGGTACAAACTTCGTGAGTCTTATTTTATTTCGCATGTACAGTTTTATTACAGTTTTGCATAGAAACCCATAAGAGCGTCCTCGCTCTCCATTGGTCGCAAATAAAACCGCGCCGTCTTTTAACTAGCAAATCAACAAACAGAGCTCGCTCTGCATTTCTTTTCCCCATAGAACACTGTGAGTAAGGTAGCACAGCCCGCTTATTGGCTAAGCTGGAACGAGCCCCTCTTCTCCCCAACAATCACAGTACTAGAATATTTCCCATAGACAGTAAAACTTTTAGGCGCCCTTCTAATCGCGACCTTCTTTATCTCCATTCGAAATAGAAGCACTACATATGATGGTGGAATACATACTGCCGCCTGTGCTCAACCAATCAGCTCTTTCTGCCTTTTTTACTGAAATTTGAACACAGTCCTCCTTTTTCATTTGATTGGTCCCATACTTCTCCAGAGCTTATAATTGGTCACTTGTCGCTCCTATTCTGATGGCTGTTATTTTTTGCCGACCAATAGAGATCTTAAAAGAAATTTGAATGACTGAATTTCCCGGCAAGTCCCTTATCGCAATTCCTGATGTAGCGCCGTGACAGCGACAAACGCATGTTTAGGGATTGATTGATTTATGTTATTAGAAGGTTTCAGCTATTTTTCAGCTAAAAATTTTACACCTATAAAAATGATTTTTTTAAATCATACTCCATGGGCCGCACGGCGCTGAGAAGCCGAGATTTCATTGCCCCTATATGGCCATAGACCTACAATGGACAGGTAGTCTCGCGCTATGATGCGGATAGCTAAGCCCCCGCTAGCTCAACCATCAGCCTCTTTTCTGCCTTTTTTACTGTATTTTGAACTGTCCCCGCCTTTGATTTGATTGTTCCAGTACTTCTCCATAGGTTAAAAAATGGTTCACTGTCGCTCCTATTCTGATTGGCTTGTTTTTCCTGCGACCAATGAGAATAGCTTACAGAATTGAATGACTGTATTTCCCAGCAATTCCAATATCCTAATCTGATGATTGCCGTTCTTGATTTTTGGGAAAGTGATTTATTATGTATTTTTTTAGTAGGTTTGAGCTCTTTTCAGGATAAGTTTTTACAACGCTAATTAAAGGTGATTTTTACTCATATTCATGCCGCACGTACATCTTTAATGATTTTCGCGTTTTCCAGCCTGGTCTCGAATCGTAATACATGTTCAGCGCAGCCCCTCACTGCACCTAAGTCCCGCACGCGCGTCACACTCTGAGAGGCACGGTGTAATTTTTCCCAACCGCATGTATGAGCGCCCCTCCTCGGAAGCGATAATAGGCGCAGTCCTGCAAACTGCCCTAAGTCCCTGCACTGCGCCTCACACACTGGCGAGGCCGCGGCGGACTTTACAAACCGCTGTATGATCGAACTAACGCCTACCACCGCCCCCCCTACCTCGGTGCTGCGATCTTAGTGCAGTCCCCCCCCCCCACTCGCGCCTCCCGAACTTGGCAATTCATACATGGTCTCCCTATACACTTTTTTATTATTACGCTCCCATAAATGCATCCAACCCTTTTTGAACTCAGAAATTGAATTTCACCATGACAAGTTCATCTGGAAGAGAATTCCATATTCTCACTGCTCTACACAGTAAAGAATCCCTTTCAATGTTATTAGAAACTTTAGTTCCTCAAGACGTAAAGAGGATGCCCCCTTGTTCTAGATACAGCCCTGGGTATAAATAAATCTTGAGAGAGATCACTATATCGACCTTTGATGTATTTAAACATATTTTATTATGTCCCCCCCCGAAGCCGTTTTTCTCTAAACTAAATAACCCTAATCTTTGTGGTATTGTAGTCCACCCCAGTCCTTTTATTTTTTTTTTTTGCCCCGCCTTGTAACCTGTTTCAGCTCTACAATGTCTTTCCTGTGCACTGGTGCCCCAACAAACCTGGGGGGGGTTTTTACACATATCCATGTGTGGTCTAACCAGTGGACTTGTTATACTGGGAGAATAATGTTCTCAACAGAGTGCAATCTTATGCCCCTTTTTATACACCCCATACATCCTATTTTCCTTGACAGCTGCTGCCCTGACACTGGCTGCTACAATTAAGTTACTGTCCACCAGATTCCCAAGGTCCTTCTCCATTCACTTTTACCCAGCCCTTTTCCATTTAACACGTAGTCCATGTAATGGATTTTTCTCCCCAAGTGCATAACCTTGCATTTATCTTATTAAACCTCATCTGCCATTTCTCCTGCCCGGTAGGCGTCCAACTTATCCAGATCCCTTTGTAATAACACATTATCCTCTATGTGTTTGATTACTTTACAGAGCCTAGTATCGTCTGCAAAGATCGATATTCTTACTGGTAATCCTGTGTAAGATCATTAATGAAAATGTAAATAGGGATTGGGCCCATACTGAGCCCTGGTACTCACTAGTAAACAGGGATCCAGTCCTGAGTATGCACCGTATAATTATCACCCATTGTTTTCTATCAGTGGGGAACAGTTGCTATCCAATGCTTGCACACATTTTCACATCACCCAGCTCCAAGCATTCTCATTTTATTTACCAACCTTTTATGTTGCTCAGTATCAAATGCCTTAGAAAAATCTTAGATACTGACATCCACTGCCTCACCCCGATCCAGTCTAGCACTTGACTTCCCTCATAGAAGCTGATGAGATAAGTCAGAAGGCACCGATCCTTCATAAAACCATGCTGGCAACGGCGTTATACATTTTATTTTCAGTGAGATACTCCAGGATTGCACATCTTCTAGAAAAACCTTCAAACATTTTACCTGCAACAGAGGTTAAATTTACCGCCTATATTTTCTTGGATCACTTTTTGACCCCTTTTTGAATATTGGCTACCACATTTGCTATGGCCCAAACCTTTGGGACATACCCGTTATTAGACAGTCCATAAATATTAAGAAAAGGGGCCTATCATGTACATCACTTAACTCGATTAGGAACACGTGGGTGGTATGCCATCAGACCCTGGGGATTTGTCTATTTGAATCTTCCTTAAGACCGGAGCTGCACTTCTTCCTGGGGGTTTGACAAAAAACAATTTTAAATTGGGGGGTTTTTTTTAAACCCCAAACCCTTTTGGGGTTTAAAAAAGGGAAAATTTATTTTCCCCCTTGGTTAAAAAAAAAAAAGTGGGGAAAAAAAGTTTTTTTAAAATTTTTTTGCTTTTTTTTTTCATCACCCCCCCACTTTCTCTCCCTCCCTTTTTTTTCAAAGGGGGCCAAAAAAATTTTCTGTTTTTTAAAAATTCTTTTTTACTATTTATTTTAGTTAAAAAATTTTTTTTTGGGGGTTTGTTTTTTAAATTTTATTTGTGGGTAAGTCTTTCCCTTTTCCAGCTTTTCTTTCCCTTTTAAAATTTTTTTTTCACACTTTATTTTTTTTTCCCTTTTAGCCCTTTTTAAGGGGTCTCCCTTCCTCCTGTTTTAGTGGGGAAAAACTTTATTTTTTGTTTTTTTTATTTGGGGCCCCTTTTTTCAATTTTCCCGTTTTTAAATTCCCCCCATTGGGTTTTTCCGTTTTTTAATTTTTTAATTTTCCAAAAGGTAAGTACCTCTCCCCCATGTTTAGCCGAGGGGGGTTTTTAAAAATTTTCCCAATTTAAAAATTTTTTTTCTGCCAAAATTTAAAAAAACATTTTTTCCCAGTTTTAAATTTTGGTTTAGGGGGGTCCCCAAGCAGAATTTTAAAATTTGCCTTTCCCCAAAATTTTTTGTTTTTGTGGCCTTTTCCCCCACAAAAAAAAAAATCTATTTAAAAAAAATAAAAAAGGATTTTTTTTCAAATTTTTTTGGGAAATATTTTCCCCAGGTGGGCCCCCCAAAACCCTTTAAACCCTTTTTTTACTCTTGTCAGGGGGCTATTGGAATATTTAAATCTAGAAAAGGCCCCTTTTCCTTTCCCTCAAATCCTGGGCCCCTTTTGGGAAAGGAATTTTCATTTTGTTTTAAAAAATTAAAAAAAATGTTTTCCTTTAAGGGGAGCTTTCAGGGTTTTTTAGAATTTTCCCCCAAAATTTTTATTTCCTTGGGTAGTTTTCAGGGGCGCCCATAAAAAACAAACCCTGGGAAACACATGGATAGGTAAAAAGGGTGTTAAAAAAGTTATTCTCACTTTAAAGGAAACAAAATTTTTAAAAAAATAGGGGGTGTCAGGGGGGACAAAAAATGGGTTTTGGGTTTTCCTTTAAAAAGGGTTTTAAAAAAACCAACCCAATTAAATTTAACCCCCCAAAACACCAGCAGGGGGGGGTCCTTTGGGGGGCTTCCAAAAATTTTTGGGAAAAATTTTTTTTCAATTTAAAAAGTTTAACCCCTTACCCCCCAACCCCCAAATACCCTTCTCCCGAGGGGGCCCTCAAACCAAAAAAAAATGGCCAACTTAAAAACACCAATTTCCACAGGGAACCCCCCCCCCCGTTGGAGTCTAGGGGTTTTCCCAAACCAAAAAAAATTCTTCAGCAAAAAAGCGGGGGGCCCTAACTGAAACAGCCCCCCCCCAAAATTTACCAAAACTACAAGGATTCCCAAAACCCCAACTACTACCTTAACTCTACAAAAAAAATTGACCATCACAAAAAACCAACCAACCCTTTTAAATCCAACATACGGAAACAAGCCTAAAAATTAGTGAGTGGGACTTTTCTTTTTTGTCCCCCTGTGCCGATTGACCCTGCCCCCCACCGAAAAATAATGCCTCCCAACACCCGCCACCCCTAGGGGGCATTGCCACTCCTTTATAAGTGGTCATTTGGGTTTCCCCCCCCCAAGTGCAGGACCCAGCCTTTCTGGAGGAAAGTTTCGATTATAGTTTATTTTTAGGCTTTTAAACATTTTCAGAACAAAAGCATGGGGTTGGTGAGGGAAAAGAGCTAATGAAAGAATATTCTCTGTAGGATGGGTTAAATAGGTTTAAAGTATAGTGGAGGGTAATCAATAGAGTAAAAAGTATAGCAGAGGGATTGGGGGCAATGGGGGATAGGAAAATAAACCAGTTTTGCCATTAGGGTTTGAGGGGGAGAGTTTAATGGGGAAAGACGAATCAAAAAAAATAAAAAAAAAGCTGCAAAAAAGAGTTTCTATTTTTTCCAGTATGGAAAAAAAGGCCATTTTTTTAAAATGTAGGTAAAACTATTCACCTAACTGGCCATGATCATGCCCGGGGCAGAAACCACCTTTGTGCTCTAGTCGCCGGGGCCCTGGCCGTTGGTTGAAAGCAATGGTTTTTCTAAAGCTTTCACTAGTGTGAACTTGGTTTTTTCTTCTTGCTTACAAGGTTCCTGGGGTGACGGGGCCCTTGGTCAGGAAACGTCCAGCCTCCACTGGGTTTCCTGGTTCTTGTGGGCTTTTTGATTGATGTCCTGTATTCCAATTGGGGTTTGTTTTCCTCCACCTATGCCCCCTTCTGTTTTTCTCTTGTTTTCCCCAAAAAGGATTCCTCTGCCAACCATCCTTTCCTGCCTGTAGCTAGCCCCTTCCTTTTTGGCCCTTTTTTGATCCCGCCCTGCGTTTTTACAGACTTTCTTTTGAATTTGGGATACGTCGCCCGACTGTACTTTGGCTCGGCTTACGTTTTTTTTCTGTTCCCCCCCCGATTTGGGTTTTTAAACCGCGTCTCCTGATTGTTTTTCGACCTTCCTGCCCGACTTTTTTCCCTTTATGTTTTTCTGTTTCATTTGTCTGTCTCTGTGCTTCACTTATTTTGTAAAAATTTCTGGTTGGGGGGCCGACCTATTTAAGGGGTTCGATTCCCCAAAAGGGGGGGCAGTGGTTGGGACAAGCGTCATGCCTCCCTGTTTGTGTCTTCCGTGTGCCCTGAAAAGTCCTTTTAAAAACGATGAATATTGGGAAAAAAAAAAAAAACAACCCTAACATGCTTGAAATTAGAACATCAAAGGGGTAGTGGAAAAAAAAAAGGGG
>JAODAL010023759.1:0-62001 GCA_025379985.1 Phyllomedusa bahiana
CGTGGGATTGGTAAAATCAGTTTACTCTGCGGTGTGGCAGTTTTTTTGCTAAGACACCGGAGAGCCGAATATGGGTATATGTAGAATCTGTGGGCAGAAAGTAACCCGTGGCCGGAGAGCTAACGTTGGCACCCACGGCCCTGCGTCAACAAATGCAGCACACCATCCGGTGCCTGGGAGAAACGTGCTCAAGATGTGGTGGTCCATCCTGCCGCCCCCAGCAGCAGCAGCGCCCAGTGGCACGCATGCCATTGCAGCCAGTCAAGGCTCCACCACCTCTGCAAAGGGAGCTGTTTCTCTTTGCCATCATCCCCCGGTCCAGATGCTCCTGCTCCTCGCTATTTATGGCGCCACCCAGTCTTTCAGCGAGGCAATTGCAAAGAGACAACAGTATGCGTCCAACCATCCTAAGGTGCAGCAGCTGACCGTGCTCCTGTCCAATTTTTTGGTACTGCAGTCCCTCCCTTTCCAAATGGTGGACTCTGCACCATTCAAAAACTAATGGCTTGTGCCGAGCCGAGATGGAGAGTTCCAAGCCATAATTTCTTTTCCAAAAAGGCAGTACCAGCACTTCAAAAATATGTAGAACAGAAAGGTGGGCCAGTCATTGAGCTTATCGGTTTCTTCCAAGGTGCACGGCAGCGCGGACTTCTGGAGCGGGTAACACGGTCAGGGCCAGTACATTTTCCTTTACGCCCATTGGTAATGTGCTTCCTCCCAGAAACACCAACAACTTGGACAGGAAAATGCCGCTTTCCTCCCCCACGTTGTCAAACGCGGCTCCTGCGCCAATGCCCCGCCTCCTCCCTCCCCAAACCAACCACCATCTCAGCCTCCACAAGTACTGCTCTATCATACCACATGTGTAGGGCACAGCGGTGTCACCATTTCCCTACACCGGGCTTGCCTCGCGAACGAAGTCACACAGGGGAGGAACTGCTCCGCGTCATGCAGCAAGAAATCGATGTGTGGCTTACTCCGCGCCAACTGCAAATGGGAACCATGGTGACGGACAATGGGGGGAACATGGTGTCCACGCTGCACCGAGGAGGGGTGGTCCATGTGCCCCGCATGGCGCATGTTTAAATCTGGTTGGAATAGGTTCCTGAAGTCTTCCACCGATCTTTAGAAATTCTGAAAATGGCCAGGAAACTGTGCATGCACTTCATCCATTCCTACAAAGCCAGGAACACCCTCCTCGAATTGCAGCGGGAGAACGGCCCCCCCCCAACACACTCTGATATGTGATGTTTCCACCCATTGGAATTCCCAGCCTGCACATGTTGACCGACTGTATGAACAGAGAAAGGCCATTAACGATTTTTTGATGATCCAGGCGGACAGGAGTACTCCCCTGTGTAACTTTGACACACCATGGCAGCTCATGCGGACACCTGCCGTTTGTTGAGGGCCATTCGAGGAGGGGCGTTATTTGTCAGTCGCCAGGACTACGGGATGAATAACGTCATTCCACTGCTTCATGTCCTGGAACAGATGCTAAAAAAATCTGTCGGCAGGGGACTGGAAAAGTGGGCCCAACATCTCCCCCCACATGAGTCCGTGGGGCTGAAAGGGGAAGGAGGGGGAGGAGACAGGGACAAACATTGTCTGGCGAAATGAGTGGATTTTCTACCCAGGGGACAAGGAGGGGGACAGGGCCTGGGGGGAGAAAAAGATGAGGAAGACAAGGGAGATGACCCCGCAAGCACCGGTGGCAGTAAAATGGAGATGGGAGGCAGGGGGGCCCCCCGAGTCACTTGTGAATGGCCCCCCAATCATTTCCTGGCTAGTGACAGCAAATATACATCCCGGCAGAGGGATACTTTTGGGGTCCCACCCAAATTTGGACCCTCGCTACGTCCAAAAGGGACCTTTTTTTCCCCCTGGGAAGAGGGAAAACAAACTCAAATACTTAAGGGAAATTCCCTTTTGTTGTTGGGCCCTGCCATGTGGTCAATCCCTCCCCCTCTACAGGTCTGACCGGGGGGGTTTTCACGTCAGTACTACGCCGGGCTCTGGGGGAAGGGGGGGGGGAGCAACCAGCTCCATCAACAACCCCAATCGGAGTCACGATGAGCACTTCCTTTTACCCCCCCCAGTGGAAGGAAGTCCGCCCAGCAGCAGGACCCGGGGCACCCTGAACCAACAGGGGGTGGGCCCACTTGGGGCACACTTTTTTGCCTCCCCCATTAGAAAATTTCCCCTGGAACTACTGGGCCAAACCAAAAATGGACGGGGGCCGCAACTTGCCGATTTGCAGTTTGGGGAAGTAAACCTGCCCGACCAGTAAAATGTGGGAAACAAGCTGGTGTTTCAAAAGCGGCGGGGGCCATCCCTTTCCCCAAGGGAAAAACCCGCTTTTCCCCCCGGGAAATGTTGCCCAAAAACTGACCTTTGGTCAAGGGAAAACAGGGTTGGACGGCAGGCTTTCCCACACACCAATGGGCCCTTTTGGGGTCAGACTACATCCCCCCATGATGGCTCCCCCCAAAATGTGAGGGAAAAGAGTCCGGGGTTCAAACACCTGGGCCCCCAGCCACTATTCTGATGCCGCCACCCGCCTGAAAGCCCCCACATCTGCTAACAGTTTTTTCCATCTGCCACCCAACCATCCCTTTTCCCGGGATTGGGGAATTTTTCCACCCAAACCCCACACGGGGTCCCTTTACCACTCTCTGACCTCATGCGTTCTCCTGCCGCCGTCACCTCCAAATCTCTGTCATTTGCCACTCTGTGGCCCCATTTCTGTTTTTGCCACCTTCCCCAAAAAGTCATTGGCCACTTATCTACTCAGGGTGCTGCTGCCGTCCCCCTTTCCCGGGTCTGTCCATTGTGCCCCCTTTTTTGGCCAAACCCCGTATTTTTGCCACCTTTCCAAAAAATGTCCCTTGTGCACGCCTGAGCTTTAGCTGGGTGCTGCCTGGCCCCCCTACTGTTTTTAAATTGGGGCCACTCTGTGGCCACTCCTGGTTTTTTTTCCACCTCCAGAAAGTAAATTGGGCCCCTTTCCTGAGCTCATGCGCTGCTGCCGGGGTCCTCCACTCTCTGTCATTGGTTTCCACTCCCGTTGGGCCCACCCCCTTTTTTTTGCCACCTTTCCCGAATGTCATCTGCCAGGCCCGACCTCATCTGCTTGGGGCCGCGACCTCCACACTGTTCATTGTGGCCCTGTCTGAACCCCCATTCTGCCTTTCCGCCGTGAAACCCCCACACTGGCCCCCGTGGGCCCCTCTGTGGGCCCAACTCCTTTTTTTGCCCCCCTCCAGAATTTCCCTGTGCCCCCCGTCTGACCCATGCCGCTGTGGCTTTTTTTTTCTGTTTGATTTTTTCTAAAGATTTATTTTGGGTCAGTTATTTATAAAACAACACCCTCAAAAACAATAACAGCGTTTTCGTTTAAATGGTGACTATTATTTTTTTTTTATAACTAAAAAGATCATAGTGGGCCAAGAGATTTAAAATAATTTGCGTGGTTTGGTATTTTCATTCTCATTTAATTTGCTTTAAACATTTTGGTAAAGGGAAAAAAAAAGAAATATTTCCAAAATACATTGCTATTCCAATTTTGCTTCTTTTTTAAAGTAAAGAACCGTTCTTACCCCCGCTTGTTTAAAACAGGCTTTTCCCAGTTACCAAACCCAAATCACTTTTCTCTAGCAGTTTTGGGCAGGGTAGTTCAAACACTTTCCCGTTGTGTATTATCAGCAGATGGAGCTTTGCTTCTCACTCCCAATCTTAAACTTACCACTGAAAAAAAATCTCTTCAAAAACTGGCCTGGGAGTTTTTCCTTGTGGGGCCCCTTTCCCGACAGGGCTAGAGACACATTTACGTGAAAAATTTCATCAAAGATAACAGAGTAACTTAGCAGTTAACAATATGCCCCTTTCCAACATTAAATTTTTAATTTTCTCACTAGTAGCTTTCTTTTCCCTGAAAAAAAACTGCTTCCCCCTAGCTCCATTATAGCCAAGCCCCCCTGCTTACACAAAATCATTGTTTTTTTAACCCCCTCCATCAATAAAAAAAAGGGGCCCGGGAAAAGGGGTCAAACTTAAAAAAAAGCAATAAAGCCATAAGAAATTTGGCCCCCACAAAGCAAAAGGGGAAAAAGGGGGAAAAAGGTAAAACAAATAAATAAGGAAAAAGGGGGCATACCCCAATGACCCGGGAAAGTAAAAAAAAAAAACTGACTCCTCCCTAAAAAATACGGGGTATTCGCCCCGAAAGGGCCCCCCCGTCTGGAACCTACAGGTTCTAGAATCACCCTAGAAGCTCTAAGATCTCATCAGGGACTAATAAGAGACAATGCAAGAAGGGGATTTGAACTATAAAGTGTATCACAAAGCCACAGATAATATTAGGCAAATAGAAATATATCACAAATTCCTCCCAACAAATATGACAGAGATAATGCCACATAAATATTTGTATTCAAAAGATATAGTATGAAAACAGACCTATGTATGCATAAATAATACTTCAGCATAAAATGACGTAGTAAATACTATGCTTGTACTGATAATGACAAGCATACGCCGCATCAAGCAAACAAAGCCTCACTCATAAAATTATAAATGGATCTTACCTCAATTGGGTGACTACTATTAGTTTCACAGAATAAGTAAGGGTCTCAATATCCCAGCAGATAGTGGGGCCCTGATGCACACAAAAAAACAGTGGGTAAGGGTACCACAATGCGCAGATAAGTAAAAATGGGTTTTATTTTTACTTACCCACGGTCATCTAGAGATATGCACTTTCTCCTCTCTTATAGGTGTACTCTTTTTCCTCCTTTTTCTTTAATGTGGCCATTTCTTATGGCATTATTTGCTGCAGTTGTTTCTTATACTTCTAGCATTTAGCATTCAATTTTAAAAGATTTTATTAAAAGTTTTTTAATTTTATTTGGGGAAATTTTTCCCTTTTTTTGTGTTACTTTTTAGTTATTGTCAGGAATACAGGCTTTCCTGTTCCAATGGGATTTGTTTTTTTCTGGTAAACTAGCAGAGCTGAAATGCCCGTAAAGGGAAAATTTTTTAAAAGGAAAGAAACTATGGGTTACGCCCCTCTCCCCCCGCTCGTACAATTTTGATCGTAATTTTAACCCCCCTGGGAGATAAATTTACATTTCAAATTATTTTTTGGGGCTTAAAGCTCCGCGTACATGGCCCTTCCCCAAGGGGTTTAGCAAGCTGCAAGCCCCCCCCGGCCCTGGGGTACGCGCCGATCATTGGGAACTAAAAGTGGGGCGAAAATTTTTCAAAAATCGGTTTTGCCGACTTTTGGGACGAATCGCGTTAAAAAAAGCTGTTTTTTCCCCGGGTGGGACCCAAACCTGTAGGGTGGGTTTTAGAACATTTGGGGCCATTTCTTAAATATGCAAGGAAAACTTGGTTTTGGTCTTTTATACAACTGTGTTTTTTGTAAAGACACGCATAAGACTGCCGCCGCTTTGAAGAATTGCTTCCTGTAAAAAATTCCCCGGGGCCCTTTCGGGGGGAAAACTAAACCCAAAAAATGAAACAAAAATGCTTTCCCGAAAAAAAGTATGGCAGAAACACTGGAAAAAAAAAAACGAGGGCTACATCCTACCATAGGTCAAAGAACCCAAAAAGTAGGTTTTCCGGGCCGCCACAGATCGCAGCACAGTAATGGGACCCTCACAGCAGGAGTCACACTGCGAGGGGCCCCAAACATCCGGTTTTCATCAAACCCGGCCCCTGTGTTTTTAGCACACACTAGGTCATAAAACTTTTAAAAATCTTTGGGCAACCCCCACCAAGATTGGGTGGGGGTTTTTTCACACCCCCCCCCCAGTTGGCATTTGGGCCCCCCGGGGCAATTTAGGGGGGCTCCAAACCCGTCCTCAACCCAAACCCCTGTTCCCGTTTGCCCTTTCCCCCCCCCAGAGAATACTAGTGCTTTTTGGCCTCTAGGCCGCTATACAGTGAGGACAAAATAATTTTAGGACAAATTTTGGGGGAGCAAAGAGGTTTGGGGGAAAACATTCCCCTGCTTCTTGCAAAGCGGGCAAATAAATTTAATTTAGGAGAGTTGCAATGGGTTGGGGTTTTTTTCCGAGTGGTCAGGCTTTGTACAACAAGCCCGGCCAAATGAGTTGAGGGGGACGGCGTGAAAAATTCAAACCTTAAACGGAAAGTAGGGCCCATCGGTGCACATTTATGGGCCCCGGGGAACAGGGGGGAGCTTGGACAAGGGTTTTTTTGGTGCCCTTTGTTTTAAAAAAGGCAAAAAGTTTCCCCCCAAAAAGAAAATTCAGTTTCCCCCTTCCAAGCCTCCTTGTGCCCCCCTTTTTCCCCCCCTGGGGATGAAGGGGGCGGGCCCAAAGGGGCGGGGGCCCCCCTCACTACCCATTTTTCCCGGCCCTGGAACAATTTCCCTTTTCTCTACCCTTTTAAATTTTTTTGGAGACCGGGAGAAGAAGAAGGAAAATTTGGAAAAACAACAATCTGGGAACTTGGGACAGTTGAGAGTTAAATTGGGCTGGCCGGGGACTGTAAAGTTTGGGTTTTTTAGCAGCATACCTTTTTGGGTTTTTAAAGCCAAGTGGCAAACATCGGGCCCCAAAACCAACAGTGGGAAAAGGTTCCCTCAATTTTCATAGGGAAAAAAAGAGCAACCCGCCGGTTTTCAGACTTGCACAGCCCCCCAAGTCGGGTAGTTGTGGCCGGGGAAATCCCCTGGTGGCAAAACAATCCCAGGGTTGGGGAACCAAACGGCCCACGGGGTTTTTTGACCCCCCCAATTTTCAGGTCCTAAAAGTAGCGACACAGGGGCCCCCACCGGGGGCCCGCGGGGGTAAAAAGTAGACATTGCGGGGTTTGGGGGGTAAAAAACACCTACTGGGCGGGGTTGGGGCCAGGTTTTTTTGAAAGAGAAAACCAGAGGAAGGGGTTTTTAAAATAACTATATGTAAAAAACTGTGGGAGAAAATAAAGCGTGACCCACGGGGCCCAACGTTGGCACCACGGCCCTGGGATCAACATCATGTATGTCACCCCTACGTGTTTTCCCGATGGTTTCCATCCTGGTCCCAACAGCTGTAGCACCCAGGGGGCAAAAGCCTCCCAATTTTAGGGAGGGGCAAAGGGTTTCCAAACCCCCTCTGCCGAAGGGCAACCCCCCTGTCTAATTTCAACATTTACCAAATCCCGATACTCCGCCCCTCGGCCCCAATTTTTGGGGCCAGCCTTTGTTCACCGGGACGATTCCAAGAGACAGCAGTATGGGGTCCCCCAGCCATCCCTAAGTGCAGAAGCCCGACCCTGCTTTTCCTTTCCCAAATTGGTGGTACGCAGTCCCTCCCTTTTCAAAGTGGGAGACTTTTGCCCATTCAAAGAACTTTGGGCCGGGAAAATTGGCCCTTCACTTCTGCCATTGTAACGGGCACAGGGAAATGGCACCCTGGACCACCGCAAGCGGTTTGGGAGCGGGCCACGCCCGGGAGGGTCTAAGTAGGCCCGGTTTTCCCCCAGAGCCCGCCCGCAAAAACAGGATGGGCTTTCCCGCGGCGGGGAAGGGCCTACCAGGGCGGTACCCCTGGGCGGACTACTTTATGTGGCAAACCAAGGCCACGAGGTACAGAAACGTAAGACAAAAACTCGAAATCAAAAGGGCAAGGGCCAACAGGTTTGGGCCGGGGTGGGATTTGAGGTCAGGTTTAAAGTAAACAAAAAAGGTCGGGTACAAAGGGGAGGAAAGGAACTGATGAACAGGGGGAAATTGGGGAACAGGAAAGGGGGAAATTTAAGAACGGGGGAAATTGGGTGAACGGAATCAATTTTTAATTTAAAAAGGGGGAAAAAATTTTGGAACGGGGGGAAATGTGAACGGGAAAAAAAATTAAACAGGGGGAAATTATTGAAAAGGGAAAATTGATAAACCCGGGCCAGGGGGGGGGCCCCCCCCTTTTTCCCCCCATTAAAACAGGGGGGGGGGGGCCTCCCTTTTTTTCCAAACCCCCAAAAGGGGGGGCCCCCCCCTTGGGTTCCCCCCCCGGGTTTAAAAAGGGGGGGGGCCTCCCCTTTTTTTACCGTTTTAAAAGGGGGAGTGGCCTCCCCTTTTTCCACCGTTAACAGGGGAGGGGCCCCCCCTTTTTTCCCCCGGGTTAAAACCGGGGAAAAGGCCCCCCCCTTTTTCATACAAAGCCAGTTTTTTCAGCTTTTGGGTTTATTTTTGTTCTGTTTCCCCCCCCAGTTTTTTTTACTGAATTTTAACCAACAATGGAAAGAATGCAAAATAAGCACCTAAAACATTTCCCCTTTGTTATGCTCTCCTTCAGTTTTAATTTCCCCTAAAGCTCTTTGAACAAACTTTGGGGTAATGCAGGGAAACTTGGGTTCAAACCACCACTTTTTTACTTCATGATTTTTGATCGTCACTGCTGTCCTTTCCCCCAAAGGTCCTTTTGGGATGCAGAGGCTTTCCCGCTCGCCAAAAAAACCCTTTCCCGCCACTCTTCCCCCATCAATACGCAAAAAAAGCAGAGGGGTGGTGCCCCACCCTTCGTTGCCAAGGGAGGGAGCGGGCTGTCCCCCCAAAATTTTTCGTCTTTGCTGTATAGGGCACTGAGGCCCAGACCACCCAAAATAGACCCCTTGGGTGAGGAACCAGATGAGAAAAAAGTGGCGGGGTTTAGGAAGGTGAGGGCCCCCTGAACCCGCTCCCGGGCCATGCCAATTTTAAAGGTTGTGCCTGACGTTCCCACCCCAACTTGGGGTGGATTTTTTCCCAAAGTATCTGGGGGGAAGTGGATGACCTATCAACCCAAATCAAGAACCCCGGTTTTCTGAGGGAACCCCAGGGGCCCCCTAAGACAGCGGGGAGTTTTTGGCCCCCAACCCCCAGTTTACCCCCGCGCGGGCGTCCCCTTGGGTGTGCTGTGACCTGGGGCCCGCTCCAAAGGGAAAAGTTTTTGGGGCCTCTGCCTCTTTCAGGTGAAGACCCCGCCCCCTCTCTGTCTGACACTGTTTTTTTTTAAAAGTACAGACTCTGTTTAATGAAGATATCTGTTTTTGGGTTAAATACACACCCTGTATTTGACTCCAAAAAATAACCCCCCTAACAACCCCTTTGGGGTAACACTTGGTATAAATTGCGTTTCCACAAATGGCCGGGGAAAATTTTTAAACTTTTTATGGGCCCTTTTAAAAACATTTGTGTTTTTAACTGAATATAAAGCAAAAACAGTTTAAATTTAACCTTGGGATATGTTTTAATTTCCCTAAAACCCAAAATTTTTTCCTTCTTTGGCGTTTAAAAAACAACGTTTTTTTTTAACTAAATACAACTGCAGAAAAATACTTAAAAAACCCCTTTGGAAATGAAAAATTTGCTCCCCCAAATAAATGTCTGCCGACAATTACCACTTTGAACGTTTTACAAAGGGCGGGGAAATTTTAGGGAGCAAAACAGCAAAATTAACCTCGAAATTTAACCTTCGGATATGAATTATGGCTACAGCCAAAATTTTTCTTTTGGGGGCTTTTTAAAAAAACAATGTTTCTTTTTACGAGAAACAACTGCAGAAAAATATTTAAAAAACCCCTTTTGGAGTTAAATTCCCGAAAAAATTGAAATAGCAACCCAAAAAAATTTAAGGGGGTTTTTTTGGTTTTGAAAAAACCCTGTTTTTTTAAACTTTTTTACAAACAACAGGCTTAGATAACCCCTTGGGAATTAAATTGTGCTTGACCCAGATGGGCTTTAAAAAAGGCATATGCAGCTAAATTTGGAAACCGCACATTTGGACTTCAATTCCAAACCCCACAAAACCAAATTTAGGAACGAAAGAGAAGAGTCTCTGAACAAGCTCCGACACCCTCCTCAAAAACCCGCTGTAATAAAATTTTTTCTTCTTATAGGGAAATCAGAAAGCAGCAGCACCCACCTTCCCAATCAGTACAGTAGAGGGGGGGTTGAGTTTCCCCGCTTCGCGCCCGGATTATATAGTGCATTTGACTCCACAGAATCCCGCCTTTCCCTCATTGGTTTCCCACCTCCCCACATGTCTTTAAAGGCTATCCCCTTTCTTCCCCCCAGATTTTTTGCCCATGTAACCCATGTGCCGCAGCCATTTTTTAAATTAGAAAAAACGCTTCTTTACCACAAATCCCCCCAAACTTCTATTTTCGTTCAGAATCAAATTTTTTTCCCTGAAATTCTAAACGAAAATTCCCCTACGTTAAATCGATTTGCCCACTCCCAAGTGCGACTCCCCCAAAAACCCGGGAAATTTTCGAGGCGGGACTGTACACCCCCCCAATTACGCAAATGTGAACATAGCCCAAAATGCTGAAAACGCCCACAGCCTAAACCCAAGGGAAATATGAACCGGGAAAAGACTGTGGGAAAACTGAAAGGGCAGCCAAATCGCAAAAATTCCCCTTTTAATTTCTGTTCAAACTGTGTTCCCTTAAAAAACATCCCGTCTTCCCGGGTTTGGGCCCCCTATTCTGACCCTTAGCCCACTGTTGCTGTTCCCCCCCCCCAAGGAATGTTTTTTTTTTGTTTTTCAGCATAGGAAAAATATAGGGAACTAAAACTTTTTATATACAATGAATTAATTCAAAAAATAGTATCCTCCATGCTACATGTTGTTTTTTTTTACTTAGTAGCAAATTGGCAATGTATATCCCTTTGTGGCATTACAGTGGTATATATTGGGGAATATGCTGGGGCCTTTAAAGGACTTTTTACCTTTCCCCATATAGGGACATTTAATAGCCTAAAAAAAAGTATGGATGTTAAAAAAAAATGTAACGCTGCATCCCTTAAAGCCACACCCTGCCGGCTATACTTACTACTTAAGGAACTTTATTATTTTCTGTTACTGTAAGTTGTAATTATATAGCTAATGGGGCAGGAGATGACATAATGCTTTTAAAATGTTATATTGAAATAAGTTGTGCCAAGTGCATTACATCAAGAAAAGATCAGTATGCCAAACTTTACCAACAGCAGAATGCTCTCATAGATTCAAGAGTAATAAGAAATAATAATAATAATTGGAAAAAAAAAACACTTTTCATCTATGCAAATGGAAGACTGTGCAAATAGAACAACAGAAAAGCCGATCACCCAAGCAGAGCATTTGTGGAAAGGCTACATGGCTTCACGTTGGCAGAGGTGCAGTTACCACATTCTTGTCAATTTGCATGTAGTTGTTTTATTTTTCTTTTATATAGCGTGTATGGTTTATATATTATACGCTTTACAATTGTGAGGGTTGGGTACATGAAAAATTACAGATGATTGGGGTTGATACTAGCAGAAAGGGAAGCTACAATGGAAGGGCAAAAAACATCTATGTATTCAGATATGTCCATTCAAGTTGGGACCTATGTTGTCCTGAGGAGAAAAAAGAAGTTGTTATTCAGCATCCAAAACAGATCCCCTTAGCACCTCTATGACGAATATATCCATCATGGAGCGTTAAGAGGTCAATCGTGAGTAAGAATTGACTGTTGGTTAGTATATATGGACTACAACAAAGTTTAATGGACCACAGCAATCTTGGACCATTGCTTATGTATTGGTGAATAAACAAAAAGTATCCAGGGTGCTGAAATCGGTAAATATCATGAAATGTATTGACAATAATAACCTCAATTTATTACAACACCATTATTGCAGACAAAAGTAGTAGATTAAAACATGGCAAATACATATGAACTCTCCAATGTACAGGTTTAACTGTAATGAGCGGCTCTTTCCCAATGGCATTGATCGGTCTTTTTTGTTTACTGCCCAGCAGGATTTGTTCACTTCTGCAGCACTGTGATTGGATGACTTTATTTTTTTTACCTTGTGATTGGCTGGCCTGTATTTTTGAAAGGTTATCAGGTTTTCTCCACACAATGACTAAGAACTAATGGCTCAAAATGCGTCAGTAAATAACCACGGCCAATACACTTTTTAATGGCTAAAATATGGAATGGACTTAAATAAAGTGTATGGTCTTATCGGGTATAACCCAAACACACTCTCTGAGCCTGGTGCTAGTGACAGAGATCGAAAGCATATACATACTCACACAGTTATACAGATACAAAGATCATATCTCAGATTATGGGGACAGTAAAAAATAAGCACTTTTGTAATTGGTTTGCATTACCTTAGTATAGCAGATATGAACTTTACTGTGCATTAATAGCTATTTTTTGCAGCTGCTAGTCGGGACCAGCCCCCTTTTCTGTGATTAGCTGGTTGACATTTTATTCAGCCTGTTGGGACATGCCCCGGTCGTATTCCGCCCCTGAACACGCCTCCTGCACTGTGATTGGCTGACTGACATTTCATTCAGTCTGTTGGGATACGCCCCCAGACAGGAAATGCCCCGGACACACCCCCTGAACAGTGATTGTCTGCCTGCACACTCTGTGTTTACTCCCCTCTGAGCTGTGGAAACTAAAGGAAAACCAGCTAGGAGAGAGGGCTGATGGCTCAATACTAATTTCATAGCTCGAAGGGGAAGGATCGGGGTCCTTATTGAGTGGGTCACGCATAGATCCCCTCATAGACCACAGTCTTATATCCTGTGTTCCCTCCATATAACACAGTCACACAGTCTCCTGCCTGATAACAGGGGGGGGGGGTTATAGCATAGCAAGGAGCTTGCACAGCTTGAATCTGAAGGCTCTGCAGACAAAAGAACATTGCATGAGGCTGCATAGCTCTCCTCTCCAGACAAACTTCCCCTTCCCCTGCTTCACACAGAATGACGTCACAGCTCTTCAGTGAGGAGAGACACACCTGCTGAGAGGAGAGACTCACCTCCTGACAGGAGAGACATTCCTGCTGAGAGAAGAGGCACACCTCCTGGATTTCAAATTCAATCTCACAGAATTAGGTGAAGAGCATGAACACTTTAAACGATAAAACCCCTTTAAGGCGTTTCAGTTCCTTAACATGTGCGGCCTTGTCTTGAAAGGGGCCAAAAGTAATTGGACAAATTAAATCATTGTAAATAAAATGTTACTTTCTAATTCTTGGTTGAAAACCCTTTGTTGGCAATGACGACCTGAAGTCTTGAACTCATGGACATCTCCAGACGCTACATTTCCTCCTTTTTAATGTTCTGCGAGGCCTTTACTGCAGTGAGATCAGGTAACTTTTCACGAATATTCCACTTCTTTAATAAACTCCTGGGTTTGCTTTAGCTTTATGCTTTGGGCCATTGTCCTTCTATATTATGAAACGCTGACCAATCAGTTTGGCTGCATTTGGCTGAACTGGCAGCCATGTATGCCCAAGCCATCACACTGCCTCCACCATGTTTTACAGATGATGTGGTATGCTTTGGATCATGAGCTGTTGATCTTGGATTCATCTGTCCAAAGAATGTTCTTTGCAGAACTGCGCTGGCTTTTTTAGATTTTTTTTAGCATACTTCAATCTCTCTTTTTTTATTGTTTAGGCTTATGAGTGGCTTGCACTGTGCAGTGAACCCTATGTATTTACTTTCATACAGTCTTCTCTTTATGGTAGATTTGGATATTGAGACACCGACATCCTGAAGAGTATTCAGAGACATACTGTGTGCTCAAATCCAGCCTAATGCAGCTAAACTGATTGGTCGGCGTTTCATAATACAGATAGACAATGACCCAAAACCTAAAGCCAACGCAACTCAGGAGTTTATTAAAGCAAAGAAGTGGAATATTTGTGAATGGCCAAGTCGGTCCTCTGATCTCAACCCAATTGAGCAGCATTTCACTTGTGAAAGATGTAACTACAGAAAAACATAAGCAAAAATTGTGTCAGTGTCCAAATATATATGGACCTATATACCCAATGCCAGAATTTAAGTTTTTTGATCATCAACCTTCTAGAAAAAATGGAATAAAGAAGGTTTATAAAAGTTGCAGACACTTCAGATTGGAACCAATCAAAACTAGACCTTGCCCCACAAGTGAACACAAATCCAGGATTTTCTGGCGATACACATAGGGTCTTCTTGTCTACCCCCTTCATTTGCTTTGCACACATCTAGTTTTCATTTGATTATGATATTTTGCAGCATTATGTTTATTTTTCTCATAGTTTGGATTCTAGAGTTTATTGTTCTAATGGGTTTGTAAGACACAGATACATTTATCTGCTGCATGTGATAATCATTGTACTTGTTGAAATTGTTGTACTTGCTATACTTATTGGTTAGTGTTAAGGAGGGGGTTATGTGTTTGCATGACAATTCTTAGGGTGTGTAAGTTTCCACTCACGTTTGGATGCCGTCCTGGGCCATCCTGGGGTACTTTAGCACTCGGATCGCCGTCGTCGGTAGAACGGTATTGGCAAATAACTCTTCTGGCACCAGTCGTCTCCTTAACCTTGCCTCAGCCAGCTTTATTCTCCATCATAGTTTAACCATGCAAAGCATACAAAAACAAAACCGAGGCCGTCTAGCCACTCACTATACAAAGCAGTAGTCCCTGTCTATCTGTGGCCGCGGCCTAACACCGAGCACCACAAAGTACCCTTTTACCCAGCTTCCTGCTAGGTTCCGGTTTCTCCTAAACCTCTGGAGGCCAGAGCCTCTGCCTCCAGCTCCTCTGCTGCTCCATACACAGGTAGCAGACCACACCCCCAATCACCTGGAGTAGGAGGCCTTTAATAGGTCTCCAGAGACCTACCCAATACCTGGGCTGGAATACTGGGACCTGGAACGTGGGAAGAGCCACCCACCCACTGCAGCTGTGTTGGGAAAAGCCAGCCCATAACGGCTGGACATTAGCCATACTACATATAAGGGTCAGCAACCTAATATTGCTGACCAACAATACCTGGCTTCCCCCACCGAGACCAGGCCCTCGGTGTCACGTTTCTACAAGGGCTCTTAATGTACGCCACCTAGTGGCATCACCATGCGGCCACCTATGGTCGCTGTGCCACAGGTGTCTACAACATGAGATTCCTGGGGCTGCTTTCGAGTGGAAAAGGTAGAGAAAGGGAAGCTGAAATCAAAAGGCAGATTGCAAGAGTAGTGTAGTATGTGCAGTCATGTACAGTAGCTGTAGGGTGGGCCCAAAGAATCAACATCACTGAAGGGCCCCAAAGATAAACCCCACTGGGTTCCCTAACAATCCATTAGACCGGTGGGTCCCAAGAATCAACTTTACTGGAAAGCCCCAGGCACCTCAGTCCAAAAGTGGGTTGCATCATGATCCATGTTGTGTTTGATGTGCTGATCGACTTTTCAGCTTCGTATTTGCTAGCTTAACTAACATGTTACATAATCTGTTAACTGTCTAGGTAGTATTAACATATGCTAATGTGTTATGGGATTGTACAACATACACAATACTGATATACAATGGGAGGAAAAATCGTACATTTTAAAGTAACATTTTTTCTCATAAGGAGCATATGGGATCTTTACACGGTTTAAGGGCCATCAATATTTTATTAGTTATTCTGTTCTTCTTGTTTGCCATTGTACAAACGTCCCTAATGTACAGATGCATTTTTTATGTATCGCATTAAGTTACATATAAAGCAGCATAAAGTGGGGTACATACTCATACAGACTAATAAATGGTATTTGATCACTTTTGCCATTCAATTGGGTTTCAATAGGGAGGCATACATATGTATGGTAGTACATGTAACCGAGATTGTGCTATGTTATTTACACTCTTACAGCCCATGTTGGGGCCCTTTTGCCTTTATAGACATCGAATACATCGTCAGGCTTCTTGCTATCTATGATTATACAGGAAACCAGCTGGCAACACACTTATAACAATAAGCAAAATAATTTAAACAGGGCAAAGCATACACTCACTTCCCAATGTATGGGTTTCCAGCAATCAGCGGATCTTTCCTAATGGCAAAGTTAAGAAATGAGAAACTGATATTATCGGTGGAAGGTTTTAAAATTAATCTTCTAAAATTGTTTGAATTGTAGAAGCAACAGCGCCACCTTGAGTCTGCATGACCAAACTAATTATACCACCACGTGCGAGTTTTACAACTGTTTTTTTTAACCCATTGATAGTGAAGACCATTTTTAACCTTCAGGACACAGCAAATTTTTTTGTACAGCTGGATTTCAGGAACAATATCTAATTTATATTTTGGTTCACATTGCCGTATGGGAATAATTTTTTTTTTTGCAGGGCGAGTTTTAGTTTTCAATAGCACCATTTTTGTTACACATAATTTATTGAGTATACCAAAACAAAAATGTTTTGAAATTTTTGTTCACGCTGTTTTATGGGTTGTTACGATTACAGTTGTACTAGATTCGTAGAGGGGTTTTTTTCTGTTTTTTTGTTTTGTTTTAGAACTTTTCAACTATATAAAGACTTCTATAAATAAATCAAAATCAAAATTCATACTCATCAGATTCTGGGGCCTGCACCTTTTTATTTTTCCTTCATTGTAGCAGTATACATGCTACACTATTCTCTAAAGGCTGCTTTCACAAAATGCGTTTTTTTGGTGCATCCAAAAACGCACCAAAAACGCAGCTGCGTGTGAAAGCACCCAAAGAGTATAAATAACACGTCCCTTTTTCACGATTCCTTCTTCCATACAAACACAGCTCACTCTGGTCTCTTAAGGTATGTTCACACAGCTTATTGCGGCACGTACAGTACGCGGCGCAATACACCGGGTGTTTTGGAAGCTAGCGCTGATTAGCACCTTCTCCTAAAGCACAGGGGGAGGCCTCCAGCCGACCCCATTGGCATGTATTGTCAGCGCCGTGTAAACCCCGCAAACAATTGACGTGCCGCTTCTCTCCCTGGGCGTACAATACAATTACACACCGCAATAAACCATGTGAACATACCCTTAGTCTACACATTAATGTTGATCCAGGGATTTTTCCGATTGCCAGATTGGAGCCGGGAAGGAATTTTTTCCTTCAAATGAGGACAATTGTCTTCTACCTCATTGGGGGTTTTTGCCTTCCTCTGGATCAACACTTCAGCAACACTTTAGCAAAATAGGCTGAACTGGATGGACATCTTGTCTTTTTTCAGCCTAACAAACTATGAAACTATGTAAGGTCACGGCATTGAGCAGCAACGTCTTCCATATTCTTTACCTAAGCTTGAACTATATTAGAAATAAACCCCTCTCCTTTTTGTTGCAACATGTGACCTCCACCCCACTCTAATGTCTATCCTACTGCATAGGCAGCTGGCTGAAAGAAACCACCAGCCTCCAGAGTAGATAGGAGGGGGTAAACCAAAGTCTGTCTTGCTCCTGTCATAATTTGATAGTGGTGTTTCTTCCAACAGACCCATTTTTGCTGGATAGGGTCAGAAATCCAATGTAAGCCAAGGACCGTAAGGGCCACTCTAGGCACCGAACTTTCAGTGCTTAGAGAGAGGTATGACTCTAAGTGCATCAATGTGATTAGCAGGGGCATTACTAGGGTCCTAAAACATCCAGGGCCCAGGCCCTTTGTGTTCAGTTTTGCTCAGTAGAGCCGTGTTCACACAGCATTTTCCATGCCACATCGTAAACTGCAACGCTTTTTTACGGAGAAAAGAACTTATGTTCCTGTCACTAATATTTCACCTATTCCACATAGATACTGCCCACTCCTGAGCAGTCACTGTACAATAAAAATCAGCCCTGACAAATTTACTCTTTCAAAAGCACTGATCTATGTATGATAGTGTAATACCTTATAAATCATACAGTGGGTACGGAAGATATTCAGACCCCGTTAAATGTTTCACTCTTTCTTTCATTGCAACCATTTGGTAAGATCCAAAAGGTTAATTTTTTTGCTGATTAATGTACACTTTGCACCTTTGCAAGAAAAACTGAAATATCACGTGGTCTTAAGTATTCAGACCCTTTGCTCATTATTGAGTAGAAGCACCTTTTGAGCTAGTACAGTCATGAATCTTCTTGGGAATGATGCAACAAGTTTTTCCCACCTGCATTTGGGGATCCTCTGCCATTCTTCCTTGCAGATCCTCTCCAGTTTCCTCAGGTTGGATGGTGAATGTTGGTGGACAGCCATTTTTAAGTCTCCCCAGAGATGCTCAATTGGGTTCAGGTCAGGGCTATGGCTGGGCCAGTCAAGAATGGTCACAGAGTTGTTCTGAACCCACTGCTTTGTTATTTTAGCTATGTGCTTAGGGTCATTGTCTTGTTGGAAAAAGAACCTTCGGCTCAGCCTGTGGTCCAGAGCATCTGGAAGAGGTTTTCATCCGGGATATCTCTGTACTTGGCCACATTCATCTTTCCTTCAATTGCAACCAGTCATCCTGTCCCTGCAGCTGAAAAACACCCCCATAGCATGATGCTTCCACCACCATGTGTCACTGTTGGGATTGTATTGGGCAGGTGATGACCAGTTCCTGGGTTTCTCCACACATAACGCTTACAATTAACACCAAAAAGTTCAATCTTCAACTCATCCGACCAGAGAATCTTATTTCTCATAGTCTGGGATCCTTCATGTGTTTTTTTGCAAAGTGTATGCGGGCTTTCATATGTCTTGAACTGGGGAGAGGCTTCCGTCAGCGCACTCTGCCATAAAGCCCGACTGGTGGAGGAATGCAGTGATAGTTGACTTTGTGGAACTTTCTCCCATCTCCCTACTGCATCTCTGTAGCTCAGCCACAGTGATCTTGGGGTTCTTCTTTTCCTCTCTCATCAAGGCTCTTCTCTCACGATTGCTTAGTTTGGCTGGTCGGCCAGGTCGAGGAAGAGTTGTGGTCATCCCAAACTTCTTCCATTAAAGGATTATGGAGGCCACTGTGCTCTTAGGAACCTTGAGTGCTACAGAAATTCTTTTGTAACCTTGGCCAGATCTGTGCCTTGCCACAGTTCTGTCTCTGAGCTCCTTGGGCAGTTCCTTAGACCTCATGATTCTCATGTGCTCTGAAATTCACTGTGAGCTGTGAGGTCTTATATACACAGGTGTGTGCCTTTCTTAATCGAGTTGTAACAGCCGGAGTAGAGGATCCACTAGACCACCTCAAGCGATGGTATAAGCCACGCTAGGGAGCAGAATCTAAGTAGGCCCCGGTTTTCACCAGAGCCCGATGCAAAGCGGGATGGACTTGCTGCGGCGGGAGTCCTACCAGGTTGCTACCCCGGACGTGACTTGCCTGCGGTGGCAGCCGAGGTGCAACGAGGTACCGAGACATAACACGAAAACCGTAGTGGTGGACAAGCAGGCAGGTCAGGGCAGGCAGCGAAGGTTTAGAGTCGAGAAACATAGGCAGAGGTTGGAAACATGGCAAGACGAGAGTACACGGGGGCAACAAAGATTCAGCAGGGACATGCCATGGAACAAAACAATATATAGGGTCAACGCCCGGCAATTATCCAATTACCGGCGCGCTGGTCCTTTAAATTTACAGGACTGAGCGCGCGCCATAAGGAGCGAGCACGTGCGCCTGGGCCGGCAGAGGGAGAAGACGGGACAGGAGCGCGGTTGGGTAAGTTAATGGAGCGAGTGAGCGCGCAGCTTGTCCCGTGGTCAGCGGCGCTACCCGACCACGGCAGGGACCCCGAGTGGAGGACACAGGTGCACCAGTGACCCGCGGCCCCACTCGTGACAGTACCCCCCTCTTAGGCCTCCCCCTCTTCTTAGGCCGAAGAAACCTGCGGACAAGATCATGGTTCAAAATATTCGCCTCTGGCTCCCAGGAACTCTCTTCAGGACCGAAGCCCTCCCAATCAACAAGGAAGAATCAATTTCCATATATGGTCTTCATGGCCAAGATGTCCTTTACTAAAAAAATAACAGCAGAATCTATACCGGGGGAGCCGAAGAATTCATCTGAGAAAACCGGTTCAAGACCAGAGGCTTTAGAAGGGAGACATGGAAGGCGTTCTGAATCCGGAGCGATGGGGGTAGACAAAGCTTATAAGTCACCGGGTTAAGCTGCCGAAGAACTTTGAAAAGACCCAGGAACCAAGGACCCAACTTATAACTGGGAATCTTCAGGCGCACGTACTTAGATGATAACCAAACCTTGTCCCCTGGGAGGAATGTCGGGGCAGGTCTCCTCCTCTTGTCAGCCTTAGTCTTCATGCGAGCAGAAGCCCGGAGTAGGGCACACCGAGTCTCTTGCCAGAAGGCTTTGCTATCCCGAACTTGGTCATCCACAGCAGGGACCTCCGAGTCCGTAGGCAGGGGGAGGGGAGGGCGAGGGTGACGGCCATAGACCACAAAAAACAGAGAAACACCGTCTGCATCCAAGTCACGATGATTGTAGGAGAACTCGGCCCAGGGAAGCAGCTCGGCCCAGTTGTCCTGACGTCCGGACACAAAATGACGCAAGTATTTCCCCAAATCTGGTTTACTCTCTCCACTTGTCCATTGGTCTGAAGGTGATGAGAAGTCCAACTTGACTTACAAACGAGAACATAGAGCGCGCCAAAATCGGGAGACAAATTGAACTCCCCGATCGGAGACAATATGCGAGGTTAAAATATGCAGACGAAAAATATGCTGGAAGAAGTGACCGGCCAATAGTGGAGCAGATGGAAGACAGGGAAGAGGCACGAAGTGGGACATCTTTGAGAACCGGTCCGTGACCACCCAGATGACAGAATTCCCCAAGGAAGAGGGAAGGTCCATGATGAAGTCCATGGCTATATGTGTCCAGGGAGACTCCGGAACGGCCAGCGGCAGTAAGAGCCCTGCAGGCCTATAGCATGGGACCTTGTTCCGGGCACACGTGGCACAGGAGAGTATGAAATCCTTGACGTCTTGTGCCAGATTTGGCCATCAGTAGTGTCGAGCGATAAGAGCGTAGGACTTCCGTACCTCGGGGTGACCGGCCAGAAGGGAGCTATGCCCCCACTTCAGAATCCTTCTCTAGAGTGCCGGACGTACGTACGTCTTGCCCGGGGGAACACCTTGGAGGTCTACAGGAGCCACGTGGACCAACCGTTCGGTGGAAATAATATGCTAAGATACTGGTTCTTCACCGACAACATCAGAGGCACGAGAGAGGGCATCAGCCTTGACATTTTTCTCAGCAGGTCGGAAGTGAATCCGGAAGTCGAAACGCGAAAAAAAGAGAGACCACCTGGCTTGGCGAGGATTTAGACGCTGGGCCGTCTGAAGGTACAGGAGGTTCTTGTGATCAGTAAAAATGTCAATTGGGTGACGAGCCCCCTCCAGCAGATGTCGCCATTCTTCCAGGGCTAATTTGATGGCCAACAGTTCCCGATCACCCATGGCATAATTCCTCTCCGCCGGCGAAAAGGTCTTGGAGAAGAATTCGCATGTGAGGGTTTTGCCTTTGGGACCCTTCTGTGTGGGGACAGCCCCTGCCCCCATGGAAGAGGCATCCACCTCCAGGGAGAAAAGCTTCTCAGGATCTGGCCGGACCAAGATAGGCGCCAAGGAAAAGGCAGACTTTAGTTCGGAGAACACCTTTTCGGTCGCTGGGAGCCAACATCTTGGATTTGTGTTCTTCTTAGTGAGAGCCACGATGGGAGCCACCAGTGTAGAGAAGTGAGGAATAAATTGCCGGTAATAGTTGGTGAAACCCAGGAAGCGCTGTATTGCCCGAAGGCCGACAGGTCGGGGCCACTGCAGGACCGCAGAGAGTTTAACAGGATCTATCGGTAGACCCTTATCTGAAACTATATACCCGAGGAATGGCAGGCTGGCCTGATGGAACAAGCATTGCTTCAGCTTGACGTATAGATGGTTGTTGCGCAGACATCTCAGAACCTGCCGCACCTGTATCCGATGGGTCTGAATGTCCGGAGAAAAAATCAGGATATCTTCCGGATACACTATGACGCAGGTGTATAGTAGGTCCATGAAGACGTCATTGACGAATTCCTGGAAGACAACTGGAGCATTGCATAGCCCAAAGGGCATCACAAGATATTTGAAATGCCCATCTCGAGTATTGAAGGCTGTTTTCCATTCGTCCCCCTCTCGAATTCTGATGAGGTTGTAGGCCCCTCGCAAGTCCAATTTGGAAAACATCTTGGCTCCCCGGAGTCAGTCAAAGAGCTCTGAGATCGACGGAAGAGTGTAGCGGTTCTTCACAGTGATCTTGTTTAGACCTCTGTAATCAATACATGGACAAAATGAGCCATCCTTTTTCTGCACGAAAAACCAGCCAAGGCTGGAGAGAAGGACTTGCGAATAAAGCCCTTCTGCAAATTCTCCAGTATGTAGGCCGACATGGCCTGTCTCGGGCACGGAACACGGGTAGACCCTCCACCGAGGGGGACAGGTGCCAGGGTGGAGGTCTATAGGGCAGTCATAGGGCCAATGGGGCGGCAGCGTCTCGGCCTGTTTCTCCGAGAACACATCCATGAAATCCTGGTAGGCCTGGCAGATGCTTGGAAGGCGACTGTGGAGAAGTGGTCTGGTAGCACCGGGCGGGGTGCTACCAGACAGAGATCCTAGCACTCCAGTCCCCAACGCAGGACCTCGCCTGTCTTCCAATCGAACGTAGGGGCATGACATTGCAGCCATGGAAGCCCCAAAAGGATCACTGAGGAAGACCGAGGCAGTACATGGACAGGGATCTTCTCCTTGTGCAAGACCCTACGCGGAGGGACACAGGCCGGGTTATGAACTGAATGGGGTCACTAAGGAGCTCCCCACTAACCGAAGAAATAACCAGAGGTTTTTCCAGCCGAACCATGGGCAGCCGGTATCGGGTGACCAGAGAAGCATGGATGAAGTTTCCGGCTGACCCAGAGTCCAGGAAGGCAGGAACCCAGAACGATCGACCCGCGTCAGACATAACCTCTACGAGCAACATCAATCGTGGAGAGGAAGAACTAGCACCTCCTATGGAACCTAGGTGCGAGCGTTTCCCGAATGCTGGGGACATAGCGGACAGTCTCTGCGGAAATGGTCCGGGCTGGCACAATAGAGGCATAGGTTCTCCGCCCGACAGCGTGAAAGCTCTTGCTCCGACAAGTGGGCCCGATCCACCTGCATGGGTTCCTCACTGGAGGCCTGCGGAAGCGGCAGCAGAGACCTCTGGAACATAGGAGCCAGACGAGGCAGTCGACAGGAACGTGCTGAGTCTCGTTCTTGGCGAAGCTCCTCCTGTCTTTCAGCGAAACGCACGTCTATGCGGGTGGCCAGGTGGATTAATTCGCCCAGAGAAGACAGAAGGTCTCTCGCTGCTCGTGCGTCCTTTACCCTACTGGACAGACCCTTCTTGAAAGTGGCGCAGAGGGCGGTTTCATTCCATCATAGCTCCGAAGCCAGGGTACAGAATTGAACCGCATAGTCACCCACGGAGGAGTCACCCTGGCGTAGGTTCAGGAGCGCTGTCTCGGCTGATGACGCACGCGCCGGCTCCTCGAAGATGCTGCAGAATTCCTGGCGGAAGGCCTGTAGATCTACAGTCACTGGGTCGTTCCTGTCCCAGAGGGGTGTCGCCCAAGTCAGGGCCTTTCCGGATAGCAGACTCACCACGAAAGCCACTTTATATATTTCCGTAGGGAACTGATCGGTCATCAGCTCCATGTGCATGGAGCATTGGGTAATGAAACCGCTGCAAAGCTTCGGGTCCCGTCGAATTTGGATGGTAGTGGTAGCCGAAGTTTTGGTCCCACGGTAGCCAACGAGACAACAGGTGTAGACGGAACCACGGGCGGGTGTGGTGACTGCTGCTGGGATGCAAGGTGTTGCCGCATCGTGGCGGACAGCTGACCCAATTGCTGTGCCTGTTGAGTGATCTGCTGTGATTGCTAGGCAACCGTGGTCGTAAGATCCGCAATACTTGGTAGGGGCACCTTGGCGGGATCCATGCCTGGATCTTACTGTAATGGCCGGAGTAGTGGATCACCGCAAGCGATGGTATAAGCCACGCCAGGGAGCGGAATTTAAGTAGGTCCCAGTTTTCACCAGAGCCTGCCGCAAAGCGGGATGAACTTGCTGCGGCAGAAGTCCTACCAGGTCGCTACCCCTGACGTGACTTGCCTGCGGTGGCAGCCGAGGTACCGAGACGTAACACGAAAACCGTAGTGGTGGACAGGCAGGCAGGTCAGGGCAGGCAGTGAAGGTTCAGAGTCAAGAAACGTAAGCAGAGGTCGGAAACACGGCAAGACGAGAGTACACGGAAACGCTTTCTCTAAGGCTAAGGGGCAACAAAGATCCAGCAGGGAAGTGCCGTGGACCAAACCAATATATAGGGTCAGCGCCCGGCAATTGTCCAATAACTGGCGCGCTGGCCCTTTAAATTTACAGGAACGAGAAGACGGGACAGGAGCGCGGTCGGTTAAGTTAGTAGAGCGAGTGTGCCCGCAGCCCGTCCCATGGTCAGCGGCGCTACCTGATCCTGGCAGGGACCCCGAGGGGAGGACACGGGTGCGCCCGCGGCACCACTCGTGACACGAGTTCAATCAGTTTAATTAAACATAGCTGGACTCTAATGAAGGAGTAGAACCATCTCAAGGAGGATCAGAAGGAAATGGACAGCATGAGAGTTAAATATGAGTGTCACAGCAAAGTGTCTGAATACTTAAGACCATGTGATATTTCAGTTTTTCTTGTTTAATAAATTTGCAAAAATATCTACATTTCTGTTTTTTTTCTTTAAAGAGAGGGCAGAGCGTACATTAATGAGAAACAAAATGAACTTTTTGGATCTTACCAAATGGCTGCAATGAAACAAAGAGTGAAAAATGTAAATACTTTCCGTACCCACTGTACATCATACAGTTGCCAGGTAATTCATCCATACATGGAGTAAATATACCATACGTATTATTTTGACTAAAACAAATCTCACAATTCCAAGACCCAATACTATGACTAATTAAGGACCAAATAATACTGCCGGAACCATGACCGAATGTGACCACCACATGTGACTATCAGTTGTACGCAGGCTCTGCAGACATATAAGTGATTACAGTGCAATTACATTTAGTGGCTCACAGGTGATGTCTTTTCTGATGAGTCATACACTTTACTTTTTCTTCTCAATCCTGCCCAGACCACCATGATGACTTCTCCTGGCCACGACTTGTCTGCAGAATTTACCACAAAACAATTTTAAAATCCTCACTTTTTCAGCACCTACAGCATATACCTATCTACTGGTGGGTGTATGTACCTCCCTACCTAATGGGGGCCTATATTGGAAATAAGGTGATTCTCCATTCCACTCAGCAACCCCCTTTCCTGTGATAGGAAAGCTGGGTGCCTGCTGTGGATTATGGGGAGTCACCCATTGTTCCACAATAGGTAGGCAAGTATATAGACACCCCCGCCAGTAGGTAGGTATATAGGACCACTCAGTAGGTATGAAGGTACATAGCCCTTTGGTAGTTAAGTATTACAGGTGTATATATGGTTCCCTGTAGATAGTTTATTTAGCCCTCCACAGAGGGGTGGTAAGTATATGGGTCGCATCAGTAGGTAAAAATATACCCATTCCTCCTCCCAAAGTAGGTATATATATTGTTAGGTATATATGTCCCGCAAGTGGGTTGGTACCTATTTAGGTCCCCCATTTCATAGGTAGATATATAGATCCCTCTAGTAGGTTTTTAGGTCTATAGGGCCCTCACAGTAGGCTGGTAGGTTCATAGGTCTCCCCAGTAGGTAGGTTGATCTATAGATCCCCTAGTAGATTGGTAGGTCTATAGGTCTCTAGTGGGTAGGTATATATGTTCCCCAGTAGGTTGGTAGTTTTATAGGACCCCCCAGTAGGTTGGTAGTTATATAGGTCCACCTCCAGTAGGTTGGTAGTTTTATAGGCTCCCAGTAGGTTGGTAGTTCTATAGGTCCTCCCAGTAGGTTGGTAGAGCTATAGATCTCCCCAGTAGATTGGTAGATCAATAGGTCCCCCCAGTAGGTTGGTAGGTATATATGTCCCCTCAGTAGGTTGGTAGGTATATAGGGCCCCTCAGTAGGTTGGTATTTCTATAGTTCCCCCCATTAGGTTGGCAGTTTTATAGGTCCACCTAGTAGGTTAGTGGGTATATAAGTCCCCCTAGTAGGTTGGTAGAACTATAAATCCACCCAGTAGGTTCATTGATCTATAGGTCCCACTTGAAGGGTGGTAGGTCTATTAGTACCCCAGTCGAATGGTAATTCTACTGGGTCCCCCAGTATGATGGTAAGTCTAAAGTTCTCCCCGGTAGGTAGTTAGATCTACAGGGCCCCAATTAAAAATAATAATACTAACCTCTCTGCTTTCCTCTGTCAAACTCCCTCATCGTGACCTGCAGAGACCCACACCCACATGAGCGGTGTGATGTCATTATATTGCACCGCTTGTGCCATATACTACGGTAGGCCGCGAGCCTGCTTGCAACCCACTGGAGTACTCCATGGGGCAGGGAGCTTTTGCTCACTGCTCCGTGGTAGCTTTCAACTGAATGCACATTCAGTGGACACACATACATTTGAAAAGACCACCTGCACTCCGGGTCTAAAGCAGCAGTCCGGAAGCCAGCGACGCACCCGAAATCTGTCCTGTGACCCTAGGGCAGTTTTGGGCAGTGGCAGTTTTATCCAGGACACAAGCGGCAGATAAAACTGCTTAGCGATGCTTCTGGTGATCAGTGGTGGTCCTAGATATGGGTGGTTCTATAACGGGGATTAGCACATCAGCTCTGCTATTCCTAGCTGAGCGTTACAGAGACATGAGTGCAGGAGATTTAGTCTGTAAGTAAACAATGCTTCTAACCTCCCAGGAGTGAAAACAAGTGCTTTTCAAAAGTAAGCAATCTAATCTTGTTAAAAATAAAGATTCTGCTCTGTCTGACCAAAATGATGTCACTCTCTGCTCTCAGTCTAACCAGGAAGGGAGAGATGGTAACCTGGAGACACTTGTGTGCCATCAGAGCAGGTAAAATTAGTCTTATTTTCTGACCAGGCCAATATTAAAAGAGCAATGTGCTTAGATAAAGTCTTCAATTTCGTGTCCCTACATATTGAATGCTAATCATTGTAGTGAGAAAACCCCCTTCATGGAGACACACGTGTCAATAGTCTTTTTTCACTATATTGTGTTGGACACCACTCGGCTGTACTCCATTCAAAATTGAGAGAGTTCGGTGCCCACTCTCAAGACAGGTGTGGGTCCCAAACATTGATAACATATCCTATGAATTTGCCAACTTGTCTGTTTTCAAACTCTCTGACTACATAATATGGAGAAATTAAAGTGTGACTAACAGTTCATTCTCCGCATAGTGATCATACTTTGGTTATTTATAGTTCCCTTCAATTTATGCAGGAAAACTTGCAACTAAAATGGTACATTTTCCACCTAAAAGTAATTACAACAGAAGTAAATGGGAGATCAATACCTCCATGGATCTTATTAATGCCTCCTTCTCTTTTTGACTAAATAAAATATCACTTAAAAGTAACATAATAAATAATATACCAAATATATAATAAACCTTATTGAAATATTAATTCAAAAGCATTTCTACTTTATTATCTTCCAATAATTTCCAGTATCACATTTAAAATTATAGGTAGAGAAGAGTAAGGAATCCAGTCCAGATGCTTAAAAATGAGAAACAAATATAAATTATCACATATATTTTTTTGTATTATAATTAGAGATGGGCGAATTGATACTAACGAAGTGGAATTCGTTTAGAATTTCAGGAAAACTTCGGTTCGGAACGAAGTCGAAGTTTGGGGTACTTCGGGTGAATGAAGTGTGTTTTTGATTGAAAAATGGCGGAGAAACATGGGCTACATGGGGCAAAGCATCTGGGGAAGAAGGGTACCTGCATGACATTGCGAGGCAGGGGGTCGAAAGGCTGTTTTATTCGGGGCTGGGCCCCCCAATAAAACACCCTGTGCCCCGATCTCCCGGGTCCGGGCCCCTTCCCCTGGGCCGGGAGCACCGACTGCCCTTTAGCTGCTGTGCTCCGCTGGACGCACATCAGCTGCGGGCTTCTGGGGAGCAGAGAGCGAGCGCCCCCTTTGTCCGCAGACAGTTCGGCCGGCTCGGGTCCGACATGCGGGGCCGCCGGGTCCTCCAGGCTGAGGACCCCCCCGGCCCGTGGCCTCGCCGGCAGCTTTTCCGATGACGTGATGTCATCCGACGCTGCCCTCCTGGGCCACAGCGCGTCATAGGCCGGGCCCCCGGGGGAGCTGCCGGGGAGCGCGGGCTGAAGGGACAGAGCGCCCCCGGGGGATTAAGGTGATTTTATGTTGTTATTTTTAAAGCGTTTACCTGCCTCATGCCCCCATTACTGCCTGGCCCCATATCCCTGCCTGGGGCCCCCCATAACCTGCCTGGGGCCCCCCAAAAACCCTGCCTGTGGCCCCCATATCCCTGTCTGAGGCCCCCAAAATCCTGCCTTGCCCTATAATGCTCCCGTGGACCCCATTTTCCCTGCCTGTCCCCCCCATCCCCCTGCCTGTGCCCCTATAAGGGTGCCTATGCCCCTATAATCCCTGCCTGGGGCCCCCAAAATTTTGCCCTGGCCCCCTATCCCTGTCTGTGCCCCTAAAATCCCGCCTGTGGCCCCTATAATGCCTGCCTGTCCCCCTATAATCCCTCCCTGTGGCCCCTATAATGCTCCCTGTGGCCCCCATTCCCTGCCTGGGGCCCCTATATACTGCCTGTGGCCCCCATACCCCGCCTGCCCCCCAACACTCCCTCAGTCCCCCCTATCTGCTCATCCCCCCATATACGCCTCGTCCCCCTTTACCTTCTTGTGGCCCTTTAAATACCTTTTGTGACCCCTATATCTCCCCTCATGCCCCATTATGCCTCAGCCCCCCTTATCCCTTCTTGTGGCCCCCTTTATGCCTCAGTGCCCCCATATACCCCTGTGGCCCAAATACTGCCTCAGTCCCCTTATACGCCTTTGGCCCATAACCTCCCTGGGGCCCCCTATATACTGCCCTGGCCCCTATATATTGCCTGTCCCCCTATATACTCCCCTTTTCCCCCCTTTTAAATACTGCCTGTAGCCCCATATCCCTGCCTGTGCCCCATATACCTGCCGGGCCCCCATATATGCTTTAGTCCCCCTATATACCTAACTAGGGGGAACTGCTATCCCTAAAATTAAGGATTTGTGGAAAAGTGAGGTTCTAAGATATTTGTGTCCAAACCCTGGGGGACAATCAGCATAAAGGGTGTGAAGGATGGATAAGAAAAGGGAAAGTGACGAGCTGATCAGAAAAAGAGTCTCCGGTGAGTCACTAAGTAACTGCAGTGTAAACACTTATATGTTTCAGAGTTAATACAACTAGTATCTCCACTATCGGCACTGATGGGGTAATATAAGTCCTCAGCGTCTGTGGGTAGAAAACACGCAATTGTAACACGCTACAAAGCTACTAGTTTGTGCGGCTCAATTTTTTGGCGCAAATTTCATCCGGGGGTTTTATTAAGCGTTGTTTTGCTGGTGTCTGACAAAAATAAACCGTCTTTTTGCAATTTCATTTTGCCAATTAATAAATTAATTACAATTTTCCTGAAAAAGCCAAAAAATTCACCCAAGGGGCCCTTTTTTAAAAAAGTTTTTAATTAAAACTTTTTACCATTGGGTTAATTCCAGGGGCTCGTTTCCCTAGGGCGGGGGCCCAGGCGGGGCGGTTCGCCCCGGAAAAACTTTTGGGAGGGCTACCGTTCCCTGGGCCGGGGCCATGCTGCCCTGGAGGGAGCGCCCCTGACTCTGCGGGGACTGTTTTATAACAGTCGCGCAGAGGCAGCAGCTGCCGGGAGGAGGCGGGACGGATCGTTCCCGTCCTGACTCCTCCCCTGTATCAGCGTCGCAGGGGGCGCACAGCTTTCACCGCGCCCCCTGTGACGCTCGATCTCCTCGGCTGGCAGCTCTGCCGCCGAGGAGATCCCTGGGAGCTGCGTGCAGTGTAAGCAGTGTGACGTCATCACGCTGCTTACACTGCTCAGCACCCTCCCACTGCTGAGCAGCTCCGGACTGGGACGCGTGGACAGGTGAGTACTTTTTTGTTATTTATAATTACTTGCAGGGGCCCCCAAACGGGGCTACAAGGGGGGCATCACTGGCTACAATGGGGCATCCTGGCTACAAGGGGGCACCCTGGCTACAAGGGGGGCACACTGGCTACAAGGGGGGCATCCTGGCTACAATGGGGGCACACTGGCTACAAGGGGGCATCCTGGCTACAAGGGGGGCCCCCTGGCTCCAATGGGGGCACACTGGCTACAATGGGGGCGTCACGGGCTGCAAGGGGGGCATCACTGGCTACAATGCAGGCACACGGGCTACAGGGGTGGGCATCTCTGGCCACAAGGGGGGGCATCACTGGCTAGAAAGGGGCATCACTTGCTACAATGGGGGCACACTAGCTACAAGGGGGGGCATCATTGGTTTACAAGGGGGGCATCTCTGGCTACAAGGGGGCATCTGCGGCTACAAGGGGGCATCTACTGGCTACAAGGGGCATCTACGGGCTACAGGGGGCATCAACTGGATACAGGGGGGCATCTATGGCTACAGGGGCATCACTGGCTACAATGGGGGCACACTATCTACAAGGGGGGCATCTCTGGCTACAGGGGGCATCTACTGATAAACAGGGGGCATCTACTGATAACAGGGGCATCAACTGGCTACGGGGGGGCATAAACTGAAAGGAGGCGCTTGGCTACAGGGGGTATCACTGGCTACAGGGTGGGGCATCACTGGCTACAGGGGGGCATCACTGGCTACAGGGCTATTACATGGCTACACTTTATGAGGTGCTATAGATGGGGAGTTTGTATAGAGATAGGAATTGGTTGAAAATGCTGATAAAGGGGGGAGTCTTAAGATATTTGTTTTGTAAATTTTACAGTGAAGAGTCGGGAGAAGTTTTCTTTGGCGTCTGGGACAGATGGAGGAAAAAGGAAGAAGAGAAAGAGAACAACTCTTCAGGATGTCTCTGTGAGTAACTAGATATAACTTTACTGTAACCATTTTTATGTGTGCAGAGCCGTGTACAGCGGGAACCCCAACTGTATGTGGTAATATTGGTTGAAGTATAAGGGTTTTTGTATTCAGTAATGGTCAGTTTGTATTATTCAGTCACTATGTGCTGGTGATATGTTGTCCCCGGTGTTGCTGTATTTGGTCATATGTGGTGAATGTGGTCATGGTGTGGAGTATATTCGGTCACTGTGTGCTGGTGAATGTGGTCTTATGGTCTGGGATTCTTGGTGGTGTAGCCCGGTTATTTGTAATGTTGATTTAATTATAGTTTTTTATGTGCATTGTGGTAAGCTTTTGTTATTTTAGATTGGTTGATGGGACACTGTGTTTTATTGTGCACTTATGTTACATGGGGGGGGGGCCAAATTTCTTTACTCGCTGAGTGAAAATTTAAACTAGGAAATGCCTACTGTATCTCTTGTTGTGTGGCGTAGAAAACACGCAATTGTAACAGCTACAATGCTACTATTTTGTGCGGCTCAATTCTTTGTGCAATTTACATCCAGGGGTTAATTAAGTGTTGTTTGCTGGTGTGCTGACCCCAGAAACCGTCTTTTTCAAACGCAAAAATATATAAATTTTTCCTGTAGCCTAATTCACAAGCAAAGGTTAATTACAACTGTATCTCTTGTTGTGTGGCGTAGAAAACACGCAATTGTAACACGCTACAAAGCTTCTATTTTGTGCGGCTCAATTCTTTGGCGCAATTTACATCCAGGGGTTAATTAAGCGTTGTTTTGCTGGTGTGCTGACAAAAATAAACCGTCTTTTTCAATGCAAAAATATATACATTTTTCCTGTAGCATAAATTTACAAGCAAAGGTTAATTACAACTGTATCTCTTGTTGTGTGGCGTAGAAAACACCAATTGTGACACGCTACAAAACTATAGTTTGTGCGGCTCAATTCTTTGGCGGGAATTTACATCCAGGGGTTAATTTAAATGTTGTTTTGCTGGTGTGCTGACCCCAAGAAAACCGTCTTTTTCAACGCCAAAAATATATATTTTTCCTTTAGCCTAATTCACAAGCAAAGGTTAATTTCAACTGTATCTCTTGTTGTGTGGCGTAGAAAACACGCAATTGTAACACGCTACAAAGCTACTAGTTTGTGCGGCTCAATTCTTTGGCGCAAATTACATCCAGGGGTTAATTAAGCGTTGTTTTGCTGGTGTGGTGACAAAAATAAACCGTCTTTTTCAACGCCAAAATATACTTTTTCCTGTAGCCTAAATTTACAAGCAAAGGTTAATTACCAACTGTATCCTTGTTGTGTGGCGTAGAAAACACGCAATTATAACCCCGCTACAAAGATACTAGTTTGTGCGGCTCAATTCTTTGGGGCAATTTACATCCAGGGGTTTAAATTTAATCGTTGTTTTGCTGGTGTGCTGACAAAAATAAACCGTCTTTTTCAACGCCAAAATATATACATTTTTCCTGTAGCCTAATAACAAGCAAAGGTTAATTACAACGGTATCTCTTGTTGTGTGGCGTAGAAAACACGCAATTGTAAAAACGCTACAAAGATAATATTTTGTGCGGCCAATTCTTTGGCGCAATTTTTCATCCAGGGGTTAATTAAGCGTTGTTTTGCTGGTGTGGCAAAAACAAAAACCCTCTTTTTTAACGCCAAAATAAATACATTTTTCCTGAGCCTAAATTTACAAGAAAGGTTAATTACAACGTATCCAGGGCCGTTTCCCAGGGGGGGCAGGGGGGGGCGGTCGCCCGGGGCGTGAGGCCCCGCTCACCCAAGGGGGGCGCCGCGACCCCCGCCCCCCCGAGGGGCCCCCCGACTCTGCGCGAAGTTTTTTTAACAGTCGCCAGAGCCCGCAGCTCCGGGAGGGGGCGGGGGATCAGTCCCCCTCCTGATCCTCCCCTTTTCAGGACGCAGGGGGGGGACAGCTTTTCACCCGGGCCCTGTGACCTCGATTCCTGGCTGGCAGCCGCCGCCGGGGAAACCCGGGGGCGCGTGCATTTTAACAGTGATGAGTCAGCCGCTACACTGCTCAGCGCCCCATGGAGCAGCTCCGGGCCGGGACGCGCGGACCCCGGGAGTATTTTTTGTTTTTTTATAATTATTTCAGGGCCCCCACTGGTACAAAGGGGCACACGGCTAAAATGGGGGCATCCTGGTACAAGGGGGGCATCCGGTACAAAGGGGGGGACATGGGGACAAGAGGGGACCTGGGACAATGGGGCACACTGGCTAAAGGGGGGGGCCCGGCTACAAGGGGGGCATTGGGAAATGGGGCACCTGGCTCAATGGGGGGGATCACTGGTCAATGGGGGAAAAACTGGGCACAGGGGGGGGCCCTGGCTACAGGGGTGGGCATCTCGGCTACAGGGGGGGGGGCATCACTGGCTACAGGGGGGGCATCACGGCTAGAAAAGGGGCATCACTTGGGGGAGGGGGCATCATGCTAAAGGGGGGCATCTACTATACAGGGGCATCACGGCTCGGGCACCTTGACAAAATGGGGGGACCTAGCTAAAGGGGGCATATTGGGTACAAGGGGGGCACTTGGGGACAAGGGGGCATCTCTGGCTACAAGGGGGCATCTATGGCTACAAGGGGCTTTTACTCTACAGGGGCATCATGGATACAGGGGGGAATCTATTGGCTACAGGGGGCAACATGGTACAATGGGGGGCCACTAGCACAAGGGGGGCACTTGGTAAGGGGGGGGGATCTACTGATAAAGGGGGCATCTACTAAACAGGGGGGACAATGGCTACAGGGGGGCATCAAGGGGGAAGGGGGAGCTACGTACGGGGGCACACTGGCTACAGGGGGGGCAACACTGGCTACAGGGGGGGGAACACTGGTACAGGGGGCTATTACTGGGTACCCATTGAGGTGATAGATGGGGAGTTTTATAGGAAAAGGAATTGGTTTGGAAAATGCTGATAAAAAGGGGGGGTCTTAAGATATTTGTTTTGTAAATTTTACATTTAAAAAGTGGGAGAAAATCTTTTGGCGTTCGGGACCCGAGGAGGGGAAGAAGAAAAGAAAGAGAACAATTTTTCAGAGATGTCTCCTGTGGTAATAGGGTATAAAATTTTCTGTAAAACCCTTTATATGGGGTTTCAGAGCCCCGTGTACAGCGGGAATCCACCCCTGTTGTGGGTTAAAAATTGGTTGAAGTTAATGGTTTTTTTCAGTAATTTTTAGTTTGTTTATTTAATCACTATGTGCTGGGGGATATTTTTGTCAGGTGTTGCTTTTATTAGGTCATATGTGGTTTATAGTGGTCATGGGTTTTGGGGGGTTGGGATTTTTATTTTTCCCCTTTGTGGTGGTGATTGTGGCTTAGTGGTTGGGGGTTCTGGTTGGGGTAAACCCGTGTTTTTTGGTAACGTATGACTTTTATTTGTAGTTTTATATGTGCATATTGTGGTGGGAATTTTTTTTGTATAAAATTTTAGATTTTTTTTTTTTATTTTTTGGGGATTTCCCCTGTGTTTCTTTTTGGACATTATGTTACATGGGGGGGGGGGCGAAAATTTTTTACCTCGCCTGAGTGGGAAAAATTTGGGCCTTTGGAAAAGCCCTGACTGTATCTCTTTTTTGTGTGGCGTAGAATAAAAAACCCCAATTTTAACCCTGCTCCCAAAGATATTTTGTGCCTCAAATTCTTTTGGTGCAATTTACATCCAGGGGTTTTTTTTAAGTGTTGTTTTGTGGTTTTGCTGACCCAAGAAACCTTTTTTTTCAAGCCAAAAATATTAAAATTTTTTTGGGAGCCTAATTACAAGGGAAAGGTTTAAATTTCAACTGTATCTCTTGGGTTTTTGGGGGAGGGGAAAAAACGCAATTTTAACACGCTTCAAAATATAGTTTTTTTTGCGGCTCAATTCTTTGGGGCAAATTTCATCCCGGGGTTAATTTAAACGTTGTTTTGGGTGGTGTGCTGACAAAAATTTAAAGTCTTTTTCCAAAAGCAAAAAAATTTTACATTTTTCCTTTTAGCCCAATTTTTAAAAACAAAAGGGTTAATTACAAATGTAATCTTTGTTTTGTGGTTTGAAACACGCAATTGTAAAAACGCTTTCAAAGCTATATTTGTGGGCTCAAAAACTTTGGGGCAATTTTTTAAAAAAAGGGGGTTTAAATTTAAACGTTGTTTTGTGGTTTTGCTGCAAAAATAAACCCTCTTTTTTTTAAAGCCCAAAATATATACATTTTTCCGTAGCCCTTAAATTTATGTCCCAAAGGGTTTTTTGAAACTGGGTTTTTGCTTTTAAAATTTAGTAAAACACACAGTGTTTTTTTAAACGACACATTACAAGTAAAAATTTTTCCCCGGCCCAAATTTTTCTGGGGCGCAATTTATATTCCCAAAGGGAAAGTTGTTTCTGGGTTATTTGGGTCAAAAATGTGTATATTAATTAAAATACAGATATTCCCTCATCAAACAGAGTTGTACATTTTTGAACAAAACCGTATGCGGGCAGAGGGGTTGGGGGGCCCCCAGCCTGCGAGTGGCAGTGGCACCAAAAAATTCCTGAGCAGGCCAGGTTGAGCAAAGCAAAGGGGGGGTTCCAGCAGGGGTCAAATCGGTAAGGGCCCCAAAATGCCCCTGGGCTTAGGGCTGTGTGTTGTTTAGGGAACCCAAGGGTTCTTGATTTGGGTTTTCTAGGTCATCCTCTTTTTTCCAGGGTGACTCTGACAACCCCAAGCAAGAGTGGGGGGAAAAAGTCAGACCAACCCTTTGTTGGCATGGGGGGGGAAAGGGGGGGCAGCGGGCTTAAACCTTTTCCTCAGGGCCCCCCCTCTGTCCCATTCCCGGGTTTCCCCCAGCCCGAGATTTTGTGGTCGGGGGTCAGCCCACTATTTTAGCGAGGATGAACAAATTTTAGGAGGGGAGTCAGCAGCCCAAATTTGGGAGCGAAAAAATGAGGGCCCAAAATTTTCCCCGCTTTTTTGAAATAGGCGGGCCCAAAATATAGATGTGGAAGTGTCTTTGGGGAGGGAAAGGGGTTTTGGGGTCAGCCTCGGTAAACCCAAACCCGGGGATGAGGGCGCAAATGACGATGAAACACAAAAAGATGGGTGATGTAGCCGGGCCGCACTTGGGAGCAGGGTTAGGGAAGGGCTTCATCATGTCGGGGGAAGAGGGGGGTCAGTTTGGGGTTTTAGGCGCAGCGCAGCCTTTCAAAATGGGGGGGGTGTGGCCGTGAGTCAGCAGGATAGCAGCAGTGTGAGGTCGGGAGCCAAAAGGGGCCCCGGGGTTTTAAAAAAAAAAAGCTTTCAGGTCCCAAAAAGTAGGGCAAGGGGGCTCGCGAGGGAGTGGCGGCAGTAGTACTCAGGGGCGGAGCGTTGGGGGGTAAAATTTCCCATACCCCGGCGGTGTGGCAGTTCTTTGCCCAAGGACACCCGGGGGAGCCGAATAGGGGTTTATGTAAAAATCTGTGGGCCCGAAAAGTTTAAAGCATGGCCAGGGGGCTAACGTCCCGGGACCCCGGCCCCTGCGTCAACACATGCCCGCGTCACCTTGGTGGGCCCGGGGAGAAAAGTGGCTCCCGATGTGGGGGTCCAAACCCGCCCCCCGCAGCAACAGCAGCAGCAGCACGGCCCCGTGGCACGCATGCCCTTTCAGCCCGTCAAAAGGGTCCCCCAAACCCCCTTTAGAAGGGAGTTTTTCCTCTTTTACAAAACTCCCGATTTCCAGGGGGGGGGGCTTTCCCGCTCCCTTTTTACCTTTTATGGCGCCAGCGTCGTTCGCGAGGGATTGCAAAGGACAAAAAGTATGCGTCCCAAAAAAAACCTAAGGTGCAGCAGCTGCCCGTGCCCCTGCCCAAAGTTTTTTGGGTATTGAAGTTTTTTCCCCTTTCCCAAATGGGGGAAACTCTGCCCCCATTCAGCCTCCCCCATCACCCCCAAACCCTCACCCCTCCACAAGTACTGTCCATATCCCCAAACATTTTGTAGGGCCAGGGGTTTGTAACCCCATTTTCTACACCGGGCTTGCTCGGCGAACGAAGCCCAAAACGGGGGGAGGAACGCCCCGGGGTCTTTGCAGCGGGGAAATCAGTGTGGCTTTCTCTGGCCAACTGCAAATCAGAACCAGGGTGACGGAAAATGGGGGGAAACCCAGGGTTCAGTGCGGCCCCAAAAAGGGAGGGATTGGTTACGCCCTGCATGGTGCATGGTTCAATTGGTTGTAAAAAGGTTCGAAGTTTTCCCAAACCGATCTTCAGAGATTCTGAAAAGGGCCAGGAAATGTGCATGCACTTTACCCTTTCGTCCCAAAGCCGGGAAACACCCTCCTCGAGTTCCCCGCGCAAAAAGGGCCCTCCCCCAACACATTTGATAGGCGATTTTTCCCCCCTTTGGAATTCCCCCTCCCACATGTTGGCCCGACTGTATGAAAAAGAAAGGCCTTTTAACGTTTTTTTGATGATCCAGGCAGACAGAATTTACCCCCCCTGTGTAATTTTGATGTCAGCCAGTGGCAGCTCAGGGGGAAACCTGCGTTTTTTAAAGGCCTTCGAGGGGAGGGGGGCGTTATTTGCCAGTCCCCAGGAAATACGGGATGAATAAGTAATTCCATGTTTCATGTCCTTGAAACAGATGCTAAAAAATCTGTTCTTTGGGCAGGGGACGGGAAAGGTTTGGGGGGCCAAACTAAAATTCTCATCCCCCAATGATTCGGGGGGGGACTGAAAGGGGAGGAGAGGGAGGAGGACATTGGAGCGAACATTGTTGGTAAAAATAAAAAAAGGGGGGATTTTTTCTACCCGGTGAAAAGGGGGAAAGGGCAGGAGCAGCTGGAGGGGGTGGATGGAGATGGGGAAAGACGAGGCAGTGCCCCCCAAGCCCCGTTGGCTTTTTTACAGGGGGAAAAGGAGGCGGGAAACCCCTCGGAGCCCACTTTGCAGATGGCCAGCTCATGCTTTTTTTGCCCGGGTTTGGGTCACCCGGAATGTCGGGCATCTGGCAGGGGGATGCTTCTGGCTCTCCCCCTATTGGAGCCCTCGCCCCGGTCCAAAATGGGAGCCTTTTTCCAGTATTGAGAGGGAGGCCCCAAACTCAAATCCCTATGGGGAAATCCTCCGTAATCATTGGGCCGTTTGGCCTATGTGCGGCATCGTCCCTCCTATGGGCAATGTCTGGGGCCCGGGGGGTTTCTCAGTGCTCACGTACCTTTCTGCCGTGGCTGCTGGGGGGAAAGGGGGGGGGTAGGGGGGCAGTCCCCCCTTCCCACAGTATAAAAATAAGTTTTGGAGTCATGATGGGCAGTTCCTTCACCCCCCTTTGTGAGGGGGCAGTCGCCCGCGCAGCAGCAGGACCTGGAGCAGTCCCCGAAAAAACAGGTTGTGGCCCACTTGGACAGCACTCTGCCCCCTCAGTTAGAAGATCCGCTGGACTATGGGCCCAAACTGGATTGTGTGGCCGCAAATTGCCCGGGTTTTCAGTGGAGAAATGTCCCGGCCCCGGGCCCCGTAGTGTGCATCAGAGCAGGTGTTCAGTGGGGGGGGCCATCGTTACCCAAAAAAACCCGCTTGTCCCCGGGGAAAAGTGGAACGACTGACCCTTTTTCAAAATGAATCGGGGTTTGGAAATTGGGCCCGGATTTCCCCAAAACCCAATGCTTAGGCGTCCGTCTGGGGTTTTAAACTTTCCTGCCTCAGCCACTATTCTGATGCCGCCACCCGCCTGATGCCACAATTGCTGCAGTTTTCCAAACTGCCTACCACCTCTTACCAGGGATTTGGGTTTTTTCCCCCCACCCCCAAATCTATCATTGTGCCCCTCTATGACCTATGCTGCTGCTGCTGTTGGCGTTGCCGTGACTCCCCCACTGTGTCATTGTGCCCCTCCCCTTTAAAATCATGTGTTGCTCCCCGCCGCCGTCACCCCAATCCCCTTTCATTGTGTACTCTGTGGCCCAATTTTCCTTTTTTGCCCCTCCCGAAAATTTGGGCATTGTGCACTGGGTTTACCTCATGTTGCCCGTGGGCTGCTTCCAAAGTCCTCCACCTGGTCTTGTGCCCCTGCCGACCTATGCTGCTGCCGCCGTGGGCCTTTGGGTCTCAGTCTTGTGCCCTCTGTGGCTTCTCTTGTTTTGCCACCCCCCGAATGTCTTTGTGCCACCCCCCCTTTTTTTTTGAACCCCATGCTGTGGGTGTGACTTTCCCGCCCTGCCTTCCCAAAACTTTTTGTCATTGTGCCACACTGTGGCCCAATATGTTTTTCCACCCTCCAAAAAATGTCATTCTGCCCCTTTTTTGATCTCATGTGCTTTCCCGTGGCTGCCCGCCGTGTCCCCACACTGTTTTCATTGGCCACTGCCTGGGCCTCTTGCTGCTGCCCCCGGATCCCCCGCTCTTAAATCTTGTGCCCTTCTGTGGTCTCCCTGTTTTGCCACCCCCAGAATTTTAATTGTGCACTGCCCGACCTTAAAACTTTGCTGTTGTGGCCTCCACTCTCAGTCATTGTGCCACTCCCGTGGCTTAGTCCTGTTTTTTTCCCCCTTCAGAATTTTCATTTTTGCCACTGCCTGACCTTGTTCTGCCGCCGTGACCCCCGCTCTAGGGCCCTTGGGGCCATTCTGTTTTGGGTTTCTGTTTTGCCCACCCCCGAATGTCATTGTGCCAATTTCCCCGCCTCTTTTGTGGGTGTTGTGACCTCTACCTGTGTGATTTTGCCCAATCTGGGCCCTAATACTGGTTTTTTCCCCCTCCAGAATTTTATTGGGCACTGTTGACCTCATGCTGCTTGCTGTGGCGCTGCCCTGTCCTCCCCCACCCCCTTTTTCATTGTGCCACTTTCTGGCCCCCATGGGGTGCTTTGGCTGCTTTCCGGGTTTCCCCCACACTGTGTCATTGTGCCACTGCCCGACCCCTCTGCTGCCGCCTTTGGGCCTCCGCTCTCAGTCATTTTTGCCATTCTGTGGTTTCCTCCTGTTTTGCCACCTCCAGAATGTCATTGTGCCACTGCCTAACCTCATGCTGCTGCCGCCTTTTACTCCGCTCTCAGTCATTGTGCCATTCTGGCTTCCTCCTGTTTTGCCACTTCCAGATGTAACGCCGCGCGGTCACTCGCGCCTCCAGCTGCTGCCACCTCCGTGCCGCGGACCGGGCTTTCCGGCCCTAGGCGCAGCCAGCCCCAGCATGCGCTGCGCCACTACTTACCTGGCTGCATCCAGCTTCCTCCTTCAGCCCCAATGATGCAGGCTATGCTTCTGGCTGCAACTTCCCGGGCCCGGGCCCACTAGGGGCCGCGCGCGAGCAGCTTCTTAGATTTAAAAGGGACTGAAACCTAATTGGTGCTCCCTTTCCACCTATGGCCTTTGAGCTTGGCTTTATAGGTATGCCCCTTCCTGCCGTCGGCGCCCAATTGTTGGGTGTCCTGCGTTAGCAACGTTAGTCTGCGTTTGCTGGCGTTTCCTCTGACTGTTCTGCATCCTACGTCTCTGTTTCCTGCCCTGTCAGTCCTGCCTTGCCCGTCCAGGCCTATTCAAGTACCACGCCCCGGGTGTTCCAGTGCCTACGTCACCGGCTTCGGCTGTCACCGCGGGGGCCCTGCGTCGGGGTAGCGACCTGGGGGATTCCCTGCAGAAAAAGCCCGTCCTGCCTTGCGGCGGGCTCGGTGAAGACAAGGGGCCCCTTAGACTCCGTTCCCCGCGTAGGTTACGCCAACTCCTAGGGGTGACCAGTGGATCCACCTCCCGCTCGCTGAGCGGTCCTGACAGTACAATTGGGCCCATGGATCCCGCCGATAAAACCGCTACCAGACACAGAGAGCCCGTGGCTGAAATTACGGCCAGGGCGTCCGTCAAGAGCAACTCTTCGCCATGCTCCAGAACCTTGCGGCTCGACCCCAGAACCACCGGGGCCCCGGTCCGGCACCTGTCTCCTTTCCGGTTCTCGCTTCGGTACCCGCAGGCCATTTTAGCAGTTCCTCCCTGCACCTGCCTTGCCACCTCGCTACTACGGGGATCCCAAGGCCTGCCGTGATTCCTGAACCAGTGCACGATCCACTTCGAGGTCCTGGCAACACCATTCGCCACTGATCGGGCTAAAGTGGCTTTCATTATTTCTCCCTCTCCGGTGAAGCACTTGCCTGGGTGACACCTTTTGTGGAACGTGGGATCCGCTGCCCAGCCAATCTAGCGAATTTCCTGTCCGCCTTCCGCAAGGAAATTTGAAGAGCCGGGACGAGCCCCCTCTGCTGCCTCTTCCCTTTTCGTCTCCGACAAGGTGACGCCTCAGTGGGACAGTATGCTGTACAATTCCGGACTCTATCCTCAGAGTTGTCCTGGAACAACGAGGCCTGGTCGCAACCTTCTGGGAGGGTTGGCCGGTCGTATTAAGGATGAACTAGCGGGGCGTGACCTGCCCACCAGCCTGGACGACCTCATACCTTGGCCACCCGCATCGATATCCGTTTCTCGGGAACGTCAACAGGAGGTTCGGCTTCAACGGGAGAATTATCGCCCCCTTTAGGAGTCCTCCCCTTGCACCTGTTTCCAGCGTCCCCTGCAGCCTGTCCCTGCTCCAATCGGGATGAGCCCATGCAAGTTGATAGGGCCCACCTGTCGGAGGAGGAAAAGACTCGCCGGCGAAACCAAGGACTCTGCCTCTACTGCGGTGCCCAAGATCACTGCGTAGGGAGTGCCCCTGCGTCCGGGAAACTACAGAGCCTAAAATTCATGGGAGGCGAACCTGGGCACACGGAACTTTCCTCCCCGCCACTGACCATGTGGTCAGTCTAAACGCTTCCCCCCCGGGTTCTTGCCTTCGAGTTGCGCCTTTGTGACTCTGGTCGGCGGGCAACTTAAACCCATCCTGCTCTTGGGGATAGGTACCGGCTGCCAGTGATTCCCTTGGACAAGCCTCTTTCCGTTTCTTCCGTGAATGGAGAAGTTCCTCTCCTGTACACCCGGCACCGCACGCAGCCTCTTAAGTTGCGTATAGGATTTACTACATCGGGAAAAAGATCTCTTTCCTTGTCTTCCCAGCTCCGTTTAGTACTCTCCTCTTGGGGCTTCCTTGGCTGCGGGACCACAGCCCATCTTTGACTGGGAAAGGGGCCCGAAGTCACTCGTTGGGGCACCCGGTGCCACTCCGTGTATTCGGCACCACGTCCTCCACGTTTGGTGGGTGCCTCTACCCTTCTTCCAGCCGTTCCTGCTACATACAGGTCTTCCTGCTCACTACCGGGAGTTTTCGGACGTGTTCTGCAAGAAACAGGCAGAATTTCTTCCCTCACCGACCCAAACGATTGTCCTATAGAGCTGCAGCCAGGATCTACGCCTCCCCGTGGTAGAGTGTACCCTTGTCCCGGCCGGAAACTGAGGCTATGTCGGCGTATATCAAAGAAAATCTGGAAAAGGGCTTTATCAGCAAGTCTTCATCTCCCGCAGGGGATGGCTTCTTTTTTGTCGAGAAGAAGAATGGGTCCTTGCGACCGTGCATAGAATATCAGGGCCCCAATACGATCACTATCAAAAATCGCTACCATTGCGTTTGATTTCGGAGTCTTCGAAAAGGATCCAGGGAGCACAGTCTTCTCCAAGCTCGATCTCCGGGGCGCTTTCCCAATCTTATCCGTATACGCGAGGGGACGAGTGGAAGACCGCCTTTAACACCCGCGAGGGGCATTATGAATATCTTGTAAAGCCCTTTGGCCTTTGCAATGCCCCCGCTGTATTTCAAGAATTGGGTAAACGACATCTTCCGAGACCTTCTCTACCACTGTGTACTTGTCTACTTGGACGACATCTTGATCTACTCCCCGGATGTAAAATCCCATCGGGCTCATGTTCGTCTGGTACTCTCCCGCCTTAGACGCAACATCTCTACGCCAAGTTGGAGAAGTGTCTATTTGAACGAACCATTTTACCATTCCTGGGGTACATAATCTCTGCGCAAGGTCTTCTAATGGATCCTGAAAAAAATCTTCGGCAGTATTGAACTGGCCCCCGTCCTGTCGGTCTTCGAGCTATCCAGCGGTTCATCGGTTTCTCCAACTATTACCGCCAATTTATTCCACATTTTTCCACGCTCATAGCTCCTATTGTCGCTCTCACCAAGAAAGGCAGTAACCCTCGTCTATGGACCTCGGAGGCTGAAGACGCCCCTTTTCCGGTTTAAAGGCGCCTTTGCCTCCGCCCTCTGTGCTTCACCGCCCGAACCCTGAGAGCCCCTTCTTTCTGGAAGTTGATGCGTCCTCAGTCGGAGCTGGAGCGTCCTTCTACAAAAGAATGCCAAGGGCAAATTCGTCACCTGTGGCTTCTTCTCAAAAACCTTCTTGCCGGCGGAGAAAACTACCATTGGGGACAGAGAACTTCTGGCGATCAAATTGGCCTTGGGTGAATGGCGGCATCTTCTGGAGGGCGCTTTAATCCTGTGACCATCTATGGATCATAAGAACCTGCTTTTACCTACAAACAGCACAACGTTTGAATCCTCGACAGGGCCGTGGTCCTTATTCTTCTCTCGTTTCAACTTCATCCTCCATTTCCGGCCAGCCGCAAAAAATCTCAAGGCCGATGCTCTGTCCCGGGCAACAGATGCCTCCGACTCTGAATCTGAACCACAGTACATGATCCCCCCCCCGAACGCCTGGTTCATGCCGCACCCGTAAGGTTGCGGGAGATTCCACCTGGTAAGACCTTTTGTGCGTCCCACCCTGAGGAAACGCATTCTGTCTGGGGTCACGCCTCCAAAGTGGCCGGTCATGCTGGCTATCGTAAGTCTTCCGCCTCATCGCACGTCATTACGGGCCCTCCCTTGCACTGGATGTCAAGGATTTCGTGGCTGCTTGCCCTAATTGTGCCCCAAGTAAGAGCTCTCGTTTCGACCTGCTGGTTATTCTGTTGCCGTTGCCAGTACCCGAACACCATGGAGCCACATCGCTATGGACTTTGTGACTGATCTCCCACCCTCCAAAGGGTTTTTCGGTTGTCTGGGTCGTGGTGGACCGATTCTCCAAGATGCGCATTTCACACCCCTGCCAGGTCTTCCTTCGGCTCCACAACTGGCTTCATTGTTTATACAAACACATCTTCCGTTTTCATTTGGGATGCCTTCTAACTCGTCTCTGATAGAGGGGGTACAATTCACCTCTCGCTTCTGGCGTGCCTGTGCTCTCTGCTGGGAATTAAATTGGATTTCTCATCTGCATATCACCACAGTCTAATGGCCAAGTGGAACGGATCAACCAGGTCCTGGTGAACTTTTCTGCGCCAATTATTTCTGCCCGGCAAGACGTTGGGTTTTCTCTGCTCCCTTGGGCGGAGTCGCCTACAACAACCACACTAGTGAGTCCTCAGGGGGGTCTCCCTTCTATGTGGTGTTTGGTCAAACATCCCCGTCTTCCTCTACCACTGTCTGCCTCTTCTGAAGTTCCTGCTGCCAACGACCTAGTACGGGACTTTTCTCAAAATTTGGCGACTCACCCGTCTAAATTTTTTGTCATGCGGCCACCCCGGGTTTAAGGCGCAAGCTGACAAAAAGCGCAGAGCGCCTCCTACTTACCAACCCGGGGGAAAAAGTTTGGCTCTCCTCCAAACACATCCGCCTCCGAGTGCCCAGTTTAAAGTTTGCCCCCACGCTATCTTGGTCCTTTCAGCGTTCTACGACAGATTAACCCGGTATCCTTTCAAACTCCGCTTGCCTCCCTCCCTCCGCATCCCCAAATTATTTCATGTGCCTTCCTGAAACCGGTAATTCTCAATCGGTATTCTCGCAAAGTGGTTCCTGTTGCCCCCACCTCCTAATACGAAAATATCTACGAAGTTAAAGAAATCCTGGACAATTTAAGCGTTTAGAGGCAAGATTTTTCTACTCGTGATTGGAAGGGGTGTGGGCCCGAGGAGAGGTCCTGGGAGCCTCAAGAAAACATCAACGCTCCCACTCTCCCTCCGACGTTTTCATAGATCCGGGGTTCTAGAAAGAAGGGGCCCTAAGGGGGGGGGTACTGTAACGCCGCCGGGTCACTCGCGCTCCCCAGCTGCTGCCACCTCCCGTGCCGCGGACCGGGGCGTACCGGCCCTAGGCGCAGCCAGCCCAGCATGCGCTGCGCCACTACTTACCTGGCTGCATCCAGCTTCCTCCTTCAGCGCCATGATGCAGGCTATGCTTCTGCCTGCACTATCCCGGCCGGCCCCTAGTGGCCGCGCGACGAGCAGCTTTTAGATTTAAAGGGACTGCACCTAATTGGTGCTCCCTTTTTCCCCCTATGGCCTTTGAGCTTGGGCTTTATAGGTATGCCCCTTCCTGCCGTCGGCGCCCAATTGTTGGTGTCCTGCGTTAGCAACGTTAGTCTGCGTTGCTGGCGTTTCCTCTGACTGTTCTGCAATCCTACGTCTCTGCTCCTGCCCTGTCAGTCCTGCCTTGCCCGTCCTGCCTATTCAAGTACACGCTCCGGGTGTTCCAGTGCCTACGTCACCCGGCTTCGGCTGTCACCGCTGGGTCCTGCGTCGGGGGTAGCGACCTGGGGGATTCCCTGCAGCAAAGCCGTCCTGCCTTGCGGCGGGCTCCGGTTTAAGACAAGGGGTCCCTTAGACTCCGTTCCCCGGCGCAGGTTACGCCAACTCCTAGCGGTGACCAGTGGATCCACCTCCCGCTCGCTGAGCGGTCCTGACACCAGAATGTCATTGTGCCACTGCCTGACCTCATGCTGCTGTGGGGTGCCGCCCGTCACCCCACACTCTGTCACTAATGTTTGCCACCTGAGCTCTCAGCTTGTTTTTTTTCCAGCTTCGCTGGCAATGATTTATCAGGCTACATTCCCGCTTGAGTTTTTTGGTCAGTTTTCCTCTTAATGCCCAGGGAATTTTGTAGTGAAGCGATTCTAAGAGCGGCGGCATCAAAGTGCGTGTCATACTAAAACACAACATTGTATAATACCAAACCAGGCCCCCCTCTGCAAAATTTAAGCATGGCACAACGTTCTACAGCACCCTGCAGGCTCTGTGCAGCCTGGAAATAGCTGCTTTTTAACGCAATTCGTCCCGAAGTAATTCGGACCGAATTTATTTTTGTCGGAAAATTCGGCGAAGGGACCAAATCGAATTTTTGAGAAATTCGCCCATCTCTAATTATAATTTTTGTTATTTTAAAGCGAGATCTTTAGTGACTTTTTTTTTCTTCCTGATCACAACTGATTCCAAAACTAAAGCTAAAATTTTTTCTTGCTGCAGGCCTCTCCTTTTTTGAAATATTAAAAAGCTTGTCTAGAGAACCCAAAAAAAAAAATCTTAGTACCTTGTCTCAGGATTTCTGAGCTAATCTGTGTGACCAAAAAAAAACACAATTGTTCAGCACACTGAATAAATGGTGTTATATTTTAATAGATCTGACTTTTTCGGATGCGGCGATACCAATTTTGGCCCACTTTTAATTATTTATTTATTTTTATCTGTTAAATGGCAAAAGGGGGGTGATTTGAACTTTTAATATTTTTTCATACTTTACACTTTGTAATGTGCCCGATCTCGTGTGGGAGGCGGGGTGCACCAGAACCGTAGCGAAGCTACATATTTACAGCTTCACTACGGCATTTCTAGGCGCATTACAGTTGGAACAGGTAGAGCACTTTCAAAGTGGTATACCTGATCCCGAACTGTCACCCAAGTGCTAGAGTTGCGGCTGATTTATGACCTGCTATAGAGCAGGCTCATAAATCAGACGCATTCTCTGCCTTTTTTATGCGCATGAAATTTGGCATGTAAGCGCAAAATTTCATGCATGTCGCCCACTATGTCTACGGTATGTATAACCATTCACATTGTACATCATAACTACTTTATTGATGATGGGCCTGTATGCAGTCTATTTTCTTACCTGAAAAAGGACCCGCAGCCTATGCTAACATGTTTTAGTAAATACTTGTGTTCCCTGTGAAATTACATCTTCTCTTATAACTTTCTATTGTGCTGTTCCTCTGTTAATTCTTCTAGAAATTTGTTACTGAATTAGTCAACTAGGTGTTTCCATTCCAGTTTTCAAAGGGGTGTGTCGCTGACTCTGTTAGCACTGATTAGACAATGACAGACTGTGCAGGGACATCCCCCCAGTTGGTAACATCCTGCTTAGTAATGAATTTCTAGGAGGAATAGCAGGGAACCCACACATCATGGGAAAATGCTCAAAAACTGTTATTTCATAGGGAAATCTAGTATTTACTAAACAGATATGCCGAGTACGGCCACATGTACTTTTTAAGCCCTTTGAAATGTGGGTGTATTTTGGCAAGCTCATACATTATCAAGAATTATCTGATTAATTGTTCAATTCTATCTACCTTGGATGACCATTTACTTTTGTGTCTCTCTCACTTTATATAAAGGCTATGTTCACCCGGCGTCTTTTCCGCCCATACTTCGGGGCGTAATTGTGCTGCAATACGCCCTGAAGTACAGACTGTAACTACGGTAATCATAGCTCTCATAGAGAGCTATGATAAGGCTCCATCTTCCCCAACGCGTACTGTGCACCGGAATAAAGAAGTGACATGCCTACGTGCCATGTATAATGGAGCTGAAAGGGGCTGCCCCCCAGCGCCTTAGAAGTAAAGTGTAAATGTTATGCAATACACCCCGAAGTATGGACTGTAACTACGGTAATCATAGCTCTCATAGAGTTAAGATAACCCTCCATCTTCCCCTACACGTACTGCACAACGGGTGACAGAGGTGACATGTCACTTTTTACCGGCACCTACACGCTATGGATAACGAATCTGAATGGGGTGGCCCCCCAGCGCTTTAGAAATACGCACTGGCCAGCACATACTTCTTGAAAACCCAGCTTCTTGCGGCGTGCACAGCTAATATGAATGATTACCATGTTAGATCTTCGGACAATCCCTTTCTAGTAAAACTCTGATTGAAGAGAAAGATATAAGAGACAAACACACTGTAGGATGTGGTTTACAGCACAGCATTTTCTGCTTGGATAATACTGTGTAATGCATGCATTTAAAAGGAGTCGAACTAGACATTATTTTAAAGCAAACTAGAAATGAAGAGCTATAATTAAAAGCCTTCTCAGTACAGTATATTTTATCTGGGATAAGACATTCGCATTCTATATCCACACCTACACTCATCTATTTTAGTACCCTGGCCGCGCTGCACTCTTCCGTGCGTCAATATTACTGTGCATTTCTATATCTGGAAGCAATGCTGTGTGAGAAATAATCATCCATTATGATGATAACTGTGGGTGTTTGGCTGTCACATAGAAAATATTCAAATTAGAATGATTTGTGTGTACCTAATTTAGAAGAAGAAAAAAACATATTCAGTATATTATATCGCTCCTTAGATCATTAACCTCTAGGAACCCAAGTAAGTATAATTAGGGGGAAGCTTGAGGGTAACCTAAAATAAATGCAAACCTTTTGGTAATTTCTTCTAAAATCTACATGATCTAGAACCATCCCACTGCTTTGACCTCCAGCGTAATAGTGGAGGTGATTGACCCATCTACAGGGCACATGTAACACAGAGGCAGCCTATGTGTTGTATTAGGGTCTTTCAAACATGGGACCTATTTCTGTCTTATCCCCATTTCAATGGGTGTTGAGAATCTGTTCAGGGATGCAATTTTCAAATGTTCTTCACTGTTAAACAATAAAATGTAGTCTGCCCATGGAGTACACTGCTTTTGTTAGCAATGCAGAAAAGGGCTTAATTTATACATTTGTCATCTGCCTTTTTATAGAGATGGGGACTGTTGGGGTTTTATCTTCATTTTAGTAAGTGAAGGAAATCTGCACATAGGGTGACATGTATGAACGAAGTTGTGCTAGTTTTCTGTTTTACTTTGAGGCAAAAAAAATGTATGAACAGGTGCACTCCAAACTTTGGCGCGAAAAGTCCCTTTATAATGCGCCAAAGACACTTTTTAATACTCCAAAGTTTAGGGGTGTTCTGGGGGCGTCGCACCACATTGATAGTAGACAAATTAATGATTCTAGGTGCAGAACAGTTAGAACAGCAAGACCAGGGTAAAGCATACTGCACTGATATAACAGCCTGTGGAGGTGGGCGGGGTGTAAGAAATCAAAATGGAGGCATTCCTTCCTCCCTATATAAATTAAAAGAAATATATGCCAAATACAACGTATAGTTCTGCACAAAAAAAACATTTCTGAAAAACACAATGTGAACCTGGGTGCCACTGACATGGTTGAGGTCAACCGACCTCCATAATCCAGAGAGAAAAAAAAAAAAAAAAACACCAACCTTGCAAGCATACTGCACTCATATAACAGCCTGTGGGGTCGGTTGACCCAGTGAGAAGTCTGAATATTGCTCTATTGAGAGGTAAAGATAGCGTAGGACCACCCGCCTTGAGATCCCGTTGTAAGCCGGGGGTGGCTTAAGCATTTTTGATCAAAACGTGTGAACTAAGAATCTCAAAGTTTTTTTTCCCCATGTATTGTAGATAGCATAAATGCTTCTTTAGAGGTCTCCATGTATTGTATAGCCCTTTTAGCTGATGGTGTGCCACTGGTAATGGTATGCGTGTGTGTATATATATATATATATATATATATATATATATATATATATATATATATATATATATATATATATATATATATATATATATATGGCGCAACCATGCCAGTGGCACCCAGGTTCACATTGTGTTTTTCAGAAATGTTTTTTTGTCCGGAACTATACGCTGTATTTGGCACATATTGCTTTTAATCTATATAGGGAGGAAGGGATGCCTCCATTTTGGTTTCTTGCACCCCGCCCACCTCCACAGGCTGTTATATCAGTGCAGTATGCTTGCAAGGTTGGTGTTTTTTTTATTTTTCTCTATGGATTATGGAGGTCGGTTAACCCAATGAGAAGTCTGAATTTGGCTCTATTGAGAGGTAAAGATAGCGTAGGACCACCCGCCTTGAGATCCCGTTGTAAGCCGAGGGTGGCTTAAGCATTTTTTGATCAAAACGTGTGCTTCTTTAGAGGTTTACAAGACTTGTGGTATTTGCACTACACGGCGCCTGTATGTATGACCTGCAGAAGAACAGCCAGACCAGGGTAAAGGTGGTGCCTGAGCTAGACTTGTGGTATTGGCTCTATATTGCCCTGTATGTATGACCTGCAGGAGAACAGCCAGACCAGGGTAAAGGTGGTGCCTGAGCCAGACTTGTGGTATTGGCTCTACACTGCCCTGTATGTATGACCTGCAGGAGAACAGCCACACCAGGGTAAAGGTGGTGCCTGAGCCAGACTTGTGGTATTGGCTCTACACTGCCCTGTATGTATGACCTGCAGAAGAACAGCCAGACCAGGGTAAAGGTGGTGCCTGAGCCAGACTTGTGGTATTGGCTCTACACTGTGCCTGTATGTATGACCTGCAGAAGAACAGCCAGACCAGGGTAAAGGTGGTGCCTGAGCCAGACTTGTGGTATTGGCTCTACACTGCCTGTATGTATGACCTGCAGAAGAACAGCCAGACCAGGGTAAAGGTGGTGCCTGAGCCAGACTTGTGGTATTGGCTCTACACTGCCCTGTATGTATGACCTGCAGAAGAACAGCCAGACCAGGGTAAAGGTGGTGCCTGAGCCAGACTTGTGGTATTGGCTCTATACTGCCCTGTATGTATGACCTGCAGAAGAACAGCCAGACCAGGGTAAAGGTGGTGCCTGAGCCAGACTTGTGGTATTGGCTCTATACTGCCCTGTATGTATGACCTGCAGAAGAACAGCCAGACCAGGGTAAAGGTGGTGCCTGAGCCAGACTTGTGGTATTGGCTCTACACTGCCCTGTATGTATGACCTGCAGAAGAACAGCCAGACCAGGGTAAAGGTGGTGCCTGAGCCAGACTTGTGGTATTGGCTCTATACTGCCCTGTATGTATGACCTGCAGAAGAACAGCCAGACCAGGGTAAAGGTGGTTCCTGAGCCAGACTTGTGGTATTGGCTCTACACTGCCCTGTATGTATGACCTGCAGAAGAACAGCCAGACCAGGGTAAAGGTGGTGCCTGAGCCAGACTTGTGGTATTGGCTCTATACTGCCCTGTATGTATGATCTGCAGAAGAACAGGTTCATACATTCTGGCACATTCTACACTGCCTTAAAGCGATTTAGAACTGGCCTGTCAGCGCCAACGTTCATACATGTCGCCCATAGTCTCCAAAAGTGCATTACTGTTAGCAAACAATTAAATTTACTTTAATCATGAAAAGTCAGCAGAAACAGGCCACATTTTTATATTTGTGAGTAATTCAGGATCTGGCTCCATTCATGATTGATTCTGGCAGACAACAATGAAATATAATTGCTTTCAAACTTAAGCACTGGGACATAATGTTAATAATAGAATATGGTGAATTATTTCACAGTTTGTAACACTGTTAAATTATACCTACCATATATACTCGAGTATTAGCCACCCGAATATAAGCTAAAGCACCTAATTTTACCACAAAAAACTGGGAAAACTTATTGACTTGAGTATAAGCCTAGAGTGGGAAATGAAGCAAGTAAGTAACTGATGCCCCTTCATTAACCAGGACAGACAGCCATAGCAAAGAGAAGCAACTAGAGGACTTGGTGCCACCATGTATGACATGATTGTCCCCAGTAACTAGCCACATTACACACACAGAGCTCAGCTACATGCACATTACACACACAGCTTAGCTTCGTGCACATTACACACAGCTCTGCTGCAGGCACATATAATACACACATACTGTCACGGTTCACGACACTGTCCCTGCTATGGACCGTCAGCGTGCCCGTGTCTCTCGTGTCCCGGCCGCTGCTGGCTCTGTTCACTCACTTGTACTGGCTCCTGCCAATCCTGCAGCTGCTCCTGCTGGCAGGTCTGAGTCACCATGACTTCCTCCAGCTTCCTGTCATCCTGTGCGCACATGTGCTCCCTATAGGGGCACGCGCGCGGCACTGCACAGCATTTAAAGAGTCAGTGTTCCCATGTCCGGCCCAGTGCCTGTGACCTCTGGCTACTTAAGGAACTTCCTACCTCTGCTCAGAGTCAGTTCGTTGTTGTGCTTTGCGTTACATAGAGCTTGACCCCTTGACTGCTGCATTGCTGCTGTTCTCTTGTACGTTTACCTGTATGTTTACCAGTGTACCTGCTGAACTTCTGCTGCTGCACTAGTCTGCTTATACCTGCTGACATCTGGCGTCCTTCCAAGTCTGCTATTATCCTGGGACTGTGCCATACCTTTACTAGCTACACCTGGACTGTGCCATCCATTTTCCAGCTACACCTACGGTGCCCAGTTCTCTGTTCCAGTACCGGCTATCCAAACCTGCACTTCGGCTACACACTGCGAGTGTTACATCTGCACTCGCGGAGGGCCCAGAGGAACCACCATACCCGCACGTTTCCAGCCACCCCAGTTGGAAATCGTTACATATACACAGCTCTGCTTCAGCTCATCCAGCAGTGATCACAACTAGTACAGCAGAATTCTGCATACACTGAGCAGCATCACATGACTCCCCCCTCCATGTAACTTCATCACAGGTCCTGGAAGAACACAGCAGTCGCCTGACCCCAACCCCCTCCGTGTGAGATCATCACTGGTCCTGGAAGCACTCTCCAGCACTTATATAACATATGCACTCGAGTATAAGCTGAGTAGGGCTTTTTCAGCATAAAAAATGTGCTGAAAAAGTCGGCATATACTCGAGTAAATTATAATGTAACAATTTGCGCTTACATGACACGCCTCACAATATGTTCTTTTATTATCATTCTGTGTGTTTGTTGCTTGGTATTTTTGCATATGTTGCAGGGAAATGATGAAAATGGAGATTTGATAAGATCCCTCACTCAGCTTTATGTTTTTTCGCTTGTTACCACTCCCCTTTACCTCATCGCTCTCCTCCGACATCCGTGCCGCCGCGCCGCGCTTCTGACATGATTGGACTCGCACAGCTCTATGTTTCGCTTTTTACCACTCCCCTTTACCTCACCTCCTCTCCGGCGTCCTTGCCGGCCAGTGCCGCGCTTCTGACGTGACGCACACAGTAGCACCCAAACATTACACGAGGAAGGTTGCGCACATTTTTATTATTGTTTTCTATATTTCGAGTACCTACCATAGAAAAATGGTTTCAGATATAGAATAAATCAAACTCTGACTAAATTTGTATCTGAAGAACAGTTTAATAAAACTATCAGAACGTTTTTATGCATGGATTACTAAATAGATACTTTTAATATCCTAACAATATTATTTCATCTTTTCACTAAAACAGTTCAGGGATTTGATCAAATCACTGACTTTCTGTAGGGAAATCACCCCACAGACTTGTTATTTTAACATCTTCTGTGAATTGATTATCTAGAACACTTAAAAGATCATTTAGCAATGTGTGTGTGTGTGTGTGTATGTGTGTCTTTCTTACTTTGTTTTACCCTGTAGCTCCCTCCTCCTCCCTCCCCTCTTCATAGACTTCTGAGGGCAGCATGTAACCTATTCTTCAGTCAGCTGCTGTCCATGTTGACTATCAGGATGAACTTTTAGCAGTTTTTAAAGTGAATGTTAAATTTAGGAGGGAGGGTACAGGAGAAAAAGAGCTGAAGAACAGGAAAATACAGTAAGTAACAGAAAACTGTCTTTGCAGTTCATGATGTGAAATTTGCAGAATCTAACCTTAAATTGCAACTCATCTGTAGTTTAATTAAGAGATTTCCTACAATTTTTCTGTTTGCAGTTGTTTCAGTAGGGACAGATAACTATATGTGGCATGTCAATGACGGCTTAGTTCATCAAATTGATTGAGTCTGCGTGTGTCTCTCTAGGACACTGTATCTACTGTGAGCTGTACATTGGCATCCACATACAATGACTAAGGGCTATTCACATCACGTTGTTTTCTGGGACTGCACACAGAACTAAGGCGACATTGTTCTAAATGAATACATTAGAATAGATTGCTTGTTCCAGCTAATAAGACACTTTGCAATTGATGTATAACTTCACTGATCATTTTTAGTCACACTAACATTTTCAATAATCTTAGCTTTCTGGATTGCAAATTTAAAGAACAGGGATACTATTGTAGTAATTAATGAAGGTTAGATGGGTAACACAGGGCCATTGGGTGAGATATTCCCTGTGATGTATGTTGACATACATCAGAATCAGATTCTTCATAGAAATGACCAAAACAAACCATCCACTCCACTACTCATAGGGCTTCCCTCTGTGTAATAGGACCATGGACTAGTATTAACTCATTGCAGCCAACTTTGTGCCTGTGCTGATCATTCTTCTTGCTCTCATTTCCTGCCCTAACAATTCAGCAATGAATAGGCTGACATTTCTAAAGAAAAACATGGCTTTCCATATCATGATCCTCAAATTCGTAGGCTTTGTCCATTCTTTCTTTGGCAATGTAGTACCCATGCCCATGGCACAGGTGGGGAATATGTAACGCTTTGTGTGTAGAGCACTGAGCTTCTTCCAGGTGTGATAAAGTGACCTTGGGGTTTGGGAGTAATGCTCTGATTTACCCCCAAGCTGGAGAGCAGCCTGAGACCAGGGATTTCTGGTAGGAGAAACTGGTGGTTACTGCTGTTTGTGATGCTGGACAGTAGATCCAGATCACATTAGAAAGGGTTCTCTGCCTTTATGTGAATTTAGTGGCAAGATGGCTGAGGATTTGATTTATTTTGTATTATTTTTTTTCCATAAGACAACACTGAAGAAATGACACTTTGGTACAATGGCAAAAGGCAAGTAGTAAGAGTGTCATAGTTTGTGGCTGCATGAGTGTTGCCGGCTGTGGGGAGCTACAGTTCATGCCAACATGTACTGTGACATACTGAAGCAGAACATGATCCCAGAAACTGGGCCGCAGAACAGTATTCTAACATGATAACAACCCCAAACACACCTCCAAGACAACCAGTGCCCTGCTAAAGAAAATGAGGATAAAGGTGATGGACTGGCCAAGCATGTTTTCAGACCAAAACCCTATAGAGTATCTGTGGGGCATTCTCAAATGGAAGGTGGAGGAGCACAAGGTCTCTAACATCCACCAGCTCCGTGATGTCCTCATGGAGGAGGGAAGAGGATTCCAGTGGCTGCGACCTGTGAAGCTCTAGTGACCTCCATGCCCAAGAGAGTTAAGGCAGTGCTGGAAGGTCTATTTTCCCTTGGGGGTGTACTTACTTTTGTTGCCAGCAGTTTAGATATTGATGGCTGTGTGTTGAGTTATTTTGAGGGCACATCAAACTTACACTGTTATACAAGATGTACACTGACTACTTTACATTGTATCAAAGTGTCATATCTTCAGAGTTGTCCCATGAAAAGATGTAATACAATATGCACAAAAATGTGAGGTGTACTCATTTTTGTGAGATACTGTCAGTTCACACATATGGTATTTTTCTGTCATCATTCTTTTGTTTGTTTCATGCAGATTTTTTACACACTGATGACTACTCCATGGTAATAAATGTCCTGTGGAACCGGATGATGAATGCCACACAATTACAGGCATGTTTAAGGGAGGTGAGAGGCGACCAAGTGTCACATCAGATCTTTTGTAACCATTCACATCAGTGTGATCTGTGTGCTAAATTACCAGCAACGATACCTGACCACACTACCAGGCACAGGCATCATTGTCTTACATGGGCCAGGAAGCATCTACGCTGCACAAAGGACCAGGGCTCCTCAGTGCTATTCAGTAATAAAAGTAGAAAGAAAGAGAAAAGTGGAGACAGCGCTCCCTAGTATAATACTGTAGATACATTTATAGTAGTGTATGTTTGCAGGTATATACTACTCACCTCCTTGTGTTGTGCAAAATCCAGGCACAACTCTTTGAGGCTCAATGAAACTATTTTTTTGGAACTGTTGTAAACCAATGTCCGCTGCAGGGTGTCGGTTGAAGATCCTTCTCCTCTTCGCAGTAGAGGGGAGCTGTGGAATAAGATTCTTGCACAATGGGTAAAAGATTTCTTCCCCTTGGCTAAATTCGACCCAGAAAGGCTGCGCAGGACTATACTTATTGTACTAAAAGATTATAGTTTTATTTGCATACAGAGGAAAATGTATGCAAATAAAACTATAATGTTTTAGTACAATAACTACAGTTCTGCGCAGCCTTTCTGGGTCAGTGATAAAAGTAGATTCATTCTTAGTAGAAATGATGGCTGCCAATGATGCTGGAGACTAGGGATGAGCGATATTATCGACAAAAGTTGAAATCTGCACGGTTTTTAGGCTGATCGGAAATTTTCGATCACGCGATATTTTAGGTGATAATCTTACAGATAATCTATTACTATCATGCCATTTTCAGCGTTTCCTGTCATTTTGGCAGCCAGCCAATCAGCTCCGAGGATAGAGGGGGGTGAGGAAGATGTACAACGTCACCACTTTGCAATGTATGGATCTTATTGGCTGCAAAAATCACGTGACCTCGTTTTATCAATGCAGCTGCATTTCTTGTTTGAGCTCATACTCTGTCTATCACACTTCACAGCAGGACGTGTCTCTCTGCGTTTAAACCAATAGCTGTTCTAACAGCTCTGATAGATAGTCTCTTCTAATACAGGAAACCATCCATCTACCTACAGCTTAGAATAGAGTTAGATTAGAGAATTTAATTTCTTATTTAGTTAGAGAAAGTTTTAACGATAACTCCTGGTGTGTGTAGCCGTGGGGTGCGGGGGAGGGGGGTGGCAGGAGGAGAGGCATTTGAAAGGAAGATATTCTGCAGCTCAGTGTGTCCTGTGATCTTCAATTGAAAAAGCATTGTTTTCTACCACTTTTTTGGCCAGCAGACCTCTGATAGCAGTTGAAATTGTCTCTTTTTCAGTTCTATTGCAATCACTGCATGTCAGTGTTCCCAAAAACCGGCATAACTTATCCCTATAACTTTTAAATAGTTTTATTGAAGTCCGTGCGTCTGTTTGGCGCAAAGAGTTCAGTTGTACGCATATTGTGTTATATATATCTGATAGTAAATTACGCCTGTAGTCAATGGTGCGAAGGTCGCCATATTAATCCATATAATTTTAAATACTCTTATTGCAGTTCGTGCATCTGTTTGGCGCATAGAGCTCAGTTGTACGCATATTGTGTTATACATATTTTATAGTAAATTACGCCTGTTGTCAGTGGTGCGAAGGCCGCCATATTAATCCATATAACATTTACAGACTCCTTTTTCTGGCACTTTTTAATCTGTGGGTCAGACAGGTTTAAGGGTCATGCTGCGGTCCAGGACAGGGATAGTCAATGTCCAGTTCAACTAAAATGATGGTTCAAATTATACTGCCTTCTGGCACTTTTTAATTTGTGGGTCATGCAGGTTTAAGGGTCTTGCTGTGGTACAAGACAAGGATAGTGAATAGTCTGTCAGTTTTTTTATGTGACTCTTGTTACCTAAGTGTCTTGCCTAAGATGTAGCATGTATCCAGTTTACTGTTGTGGATGTTAATTCCAGCTTCTCCACCCCTGTTTGGGTGTAAGAATGAAGGTGTTGTTCCTCTCCCATAGGCTTTAATGGTCATCGGCGATAATTTGTTATCGACTATCGTCATGATAATTGTCGATATCGACTATCGACTCGATAACGATAGTTGACACAATCGCTCATCACTATTGGAGACGTCAAGGAGAGCAATATGCATCAGTCACTGCTGTCACCAGACAAGCCTTTGGTGGTGGTTGTGTTATTGTTTGTTCACACGGCTTATTTGCACGAGGGTTCGGACAAAGTTTTCGGAGCATTTCCTCGCCCAAAACCTGGTCCAAAACGCCCTTAGTTCATTTAATTGATTCCTATGTAAAACCTCGTTGTAGTTCACACACGACGAGGTTTTTACACGCGTCTTTGGAAGCACTGAAAAAGAAGTGTCGTTTTGGCGCTTTTTGGGTGCGGTCTTGGGCGCGGTTTTGGTCCTGGCTATTAATTTGTATGGATGAAAACCTCGTCGAAAACCTTATCCAAAACCTGATCCTTAACCTAGCCCAAAACCTTGCCGAGAAACACCTCTAAAACTTCTTCTGAAGAAGCGTGTTTCCGGCAAGGTTTTGGGAGCGGAAACGCTCCGAAAACCTCGTCCAAAGCCACGTCCAAATAAGCAGTGTGAACATGGCCTTACAGTGTGGGCAGCTGTGTTTATTCAATACAGAACTGCCCTACACTTTGTGAATGGTATAGTGACAAGTCTCTACTTCTTGAATAACATCATTAATCCAGTCCCTGTGCCTCTGCATGAACAACACAGGGCTAATTTCCTCTTCATGGATGACAATGCTCCAGCTCATTGAGGTTGCATCATTAGGGAACGGCTGTTGGAGACATACGGTACCTCAAATGGAGTGGCCTGCGCTTTCTCCAGATCTGAACCCTCTTTAAAACCTGTGGGATCAGCTGAATCGCTGAGTAGAAGCTCATAACTCTGTGCTAGGGCTGTGGAGTCAGTAGGTCAAAGCTCCAACTCCAAATCCTCAATTTCCCTAACTCCGTTTCCAACTCCTGACTCCAGCTCTGATTCCCACTCCCTCATACATGCCGCATGTTTAAACAATAACTTTACTGTAGTAAAACAGTAACATCGGCTTTTTATCACCTTATGATACAACAATCAAGCTATTTAGGTAGAACAGACACTGAAAAGCAAAATGGTAACGATGTTTTGATCTTTTGACTTTTAGGTTCCACATCTCACCATCCACTACAGCTTTGAACATGAGACTCCCATCATTTTATAGACAATCATCTTACCTATCTCATACATAAATTTGACTTGTAACTACTTAGCATCTGCTTAGTTCTGCAGATTCTTGTCCTGTAACTGCATTGTTACTGTCTTGCTCTTAAAAATCAAAAAGGTTAATTTGTATTATTTTGTTAGTATTCGGTAAATCCACCTTTGACTTTTAATACTGCCAGAATACTTCTAGGCTCTGGATCAGATTCAAGCATGTCTTGACCAAAATCTGATGGCAGGTCTCTTCTACACATTCCCAATGCTAGGTACAAATACAGCTTTTTCATTAACTCTACCCACATTCCTTCTCCAACCTTGAACCTGGTCTATTGACTTTTATCTCATTGCTCCAAATCACCTGTTTCCAATCTTCCATTTTTTGTACTTTTTTACAAACTCTTTGCCAATGCTTCTTATGACGAGACTGAAGTCGAGGCTTCTTCACCTTTTTTCGGGCCATCATTCCAGACTTTTATAATGCATGTTGCATGGATGTCTGTGATCTCACTCTTATGAAACATACGAGCCACCTCCACTGCCGTGTCTGTCGCATTAGAACTGACAGACCTTGTGATAAGCCAATTTGCTGACTGACATTTTGCCTGGACGTCCACGTCTTGCCTTTTGGATGGATGGACGTCATTTCATATTCCTCCAGCTGTCAGGGCCTCACATGATGCAGTTTGTCAATTTCCTTGGCCGAGAGACCACTACCGATGAGCTGGATGATGCTGTTCCTCGTCTCTTAGGAATCAGCCTATTAACCCATTGAGCTATTAGGGAATGTGAGAACAGGTTGTAATTTGTAGTATACAAGAAGAAAAAGATTTTGCCACAACCAGGAGCAAAATAGTAACAATGCGGATACATGACAAGAATATGCATAACAAAAGTTCAAAACATTGTTACCCTTTTGCTTGTCAGTGTAAAATATTTATTGGATTACTGAAACAGAATTGAATATAAGTGTGTAATATTCTGTATGAATTTCTGACTAGGATACAAGGACATGTTCTGTTCCGCTCACATCATAATATTTGGTCTAAGAGGCATTTGGTCTGACTGTGGCATTTGAATAACAGGTCATAGCTGCTGCTTGTTTAAGGTTATTAGATTAGTGTAACTAAGGCAGATGTCAGAGTATTCATTTTTATTTTTTTGGTAGATGGGAGGTGTCATGATTTTAATAATTAAATGATATCTTTACATTAAGACACTGATTGGATTGTAACCTATATCTTATGCTATATACTTATCTTTGATTGGATTGTAATATGCCTACCTTCTCTGTATGATCACGCCTATACCCTTTAAAAAATCATGTCAGTCCATAATAAAGTATTCTAATCTTTTGAATAGAATCGCAGTGCATTGTTGTGTTGTCAGGTCCGTGGGAGACAGAGAGGTTGCTAAGAAAGGATATCTACATCAATTACAACTTAAAAAAATTGTAAATATGCAAAACGCTTCAGTAAGTGGGAAAAAAAACAGTTTTCAACAAAAACTTGCTGAATAACATTTGTGGAGTCTATGAATTTGTTCTGAGAAATAGTATTGCCTCCATCAGATCCTTCATAGATCTTCATATCTGATCTGATCTGATCTCATCAATTCCAAGCTAGAGAACGGCCTCTCTAAACCAACCTGGGTTGGTGGCAAAGCGGTGCCACATGGGCAACATCTCAAACAATTTCAGGGTATAAAGGATTTGCCTCTGGCACAGTCAGTTTTGATGAATGGTTGAACTCTTTGGCTATGTCTACACAGCCATACAAAAACAATTGTATTTTTGTCGGTTTTAGGATTCTAAAACCACTGAAAATCTGATTGTTTGCATGCCTATAGTTTTAAGAGAAAAAACAATCAGTAGTCTACAAAGTCCCGTACATTCCCGTACATGTATATCCCGTACATTTCCTGTTGACCCATACATTTGTATGGGCCATCAGAAAAGAAGCTAAACCCGACCACGTTTTTTCCGCAAAACATGACAAAAAACGGGGGCGTGCATCAAACAAAAAGACGTCTGCTTTCCAATGGTTTTTGTCCTGTGCTGTGTGGCCCTAGCCTTCTACTTCTTTGAAAGCAAGTGAAAAAGTTTGCTGAAATCTGGTCAATCTGTTTGCTATGGGAGCAGAATCTTTTCTCTGTGGTAACGCTTTGCTTGCTCCATCCAAATACTTTTCAAAATTAATCTACGCATCTGATGAGGGTGAAGATATGGGAGCAGTAGCACTGGCCAGACCCAATCCCGCTTGCTCTTGACACTGCATTGAACTAACTGGACCAATTTATTATATATTTAAGGAGTCAGAGCCGGTCCATTTTATAACGACTCCACTAAAATGGGCACCGACTCCACAACTCCAACTCTGAGTCCACAGCCCTGCTCTGTTCCCCTGAACCTCAAGAACCTAGATAGTCTCTGAGACTTAGGGAAGGAACACAAGGGGTGGGGGAAGGGAAAAAAAGACAGAGAAAAAGGCACATTCTTGTGTAGTGTTAGTAATCAAATTCTCCCTCAGGGAGCAATAGGTAAAGGGCTCTAACCTTATAATGATGCAACTCAGACATAGAGCTTCAATAAACAATCCCATGCAGCCACCCAGCGTCGGACTGGCCCACCGGAGGATCAGTGGATCATCCGGGAGGCCCCTGGTCCGATACAGCGGGGCCCGCGGCCACAGACAGCCGGGCCCAGCCCGAACATCATACCTGGGAATGCTCGGGCCCTTAGTCCCGCGTGCTCGCAGGCAGGTGTGTACGGGTGCTCAGCGTAGCAGGTCTAAGGCCATAGGCCTCAGAACTACTAGCAGTCCGTTCCATGTCATCACGCAGGCGGCGCGCTATGACATCATAGCGCGCCGCCTGTGCCGGGCTTCACTCGGAGAATCCCGTCAGTGAAGCCGGATATGCCACAGCCGCTCATCGGGGCACGGGAAAAGGTAAGTGGTTTTATTATTTTTTTCATCCAATGGGGGCAGCTAACTGACTACAAGGGAGGACAACTACCTGGCTACAAGAGGGGGGGGGGGAAACTACCTGGCTACAAGGGAGGGCAAAGTACCTGGCTACAAGGGAGGGCAAACTACCTGGCTACAAGAGGGGGGGCATACTACTTGGCTACAAGAGGGGACAAACTACCTGGCTACAAGAGGGGGGCAAACTACCTGGCTACAAGAGGGAGGGCAAACTACCTGGCTAAAAGAGGGTGGCAAACTACCTGGCTACAAGAGGGAGGGCAAACTACCTGGCTACAAGAGGAGGGCAAACTACCTGGCTACAAGAGGGGGGGCAACTACCTGGCTACAGAGGGGGCAAACTACCTGGCTACAAAGGGGGGCAAAAATAGACAAAAGGGGGAAACCCTGGACAAAGGGGGCAAACTACCTGGTACAAAGGGGGGGGC
>JAODAL010023760.1:0-62001 GCA_025379985.1 Phyllomedusa bahiana
CCACCCCAATAAAACACCCTAGCGACCCCTGCTAATGGGAGTCTACTGCTTATATGATTCAGTGGGGGTACAGGCCATAGCTGTAACACAATGTCCAGGGGTGTGAATCCTCTGTTCCTCCCTCTAGGAGACTGGGCCTCTAAGCTATGGCCTGTACCCACTCTGCCACCCTTGGGAAGTTTGTACAGAGATGGGGTGGCAGGGAGTGAGGTGCTGAAAAAGTCAGGATTCTAAGATATTTGTGGCCAGGAGAAGTCATCATGATGGTCTGGAGCGGATGCGGAACAAAAGGGAAAGTCAACGACTTGGTGGAGAAACGTCACCTGTGAGTCACAAGATGTAACTGCACTGTAATCACATGTCTGCAGAGTCTGTGTACACTGGTGTCTACCACTATATGGTCACTCTATGGTGGTAATATACAGTCTGTAGGGCACCTGTGCACACTAGTATATACCACTATATGACAGTAATATTGATCTTTATTCATTAATAGTATAGGCTTATTAGTCACTATGTGGTGGTAATTTGTGGTCTTGTTCTGGCAGTATAATCCGGTCCACATGTAGTAACGTTACTGGTAATTTTAATATAGGTATAGTGGGATTGGTTTGGTAGCAGTATGATGGTGATATCTATGGTGAGTTGTTCACTCCATGTATTATCTAGTAACTGCATGACTTAAATGTTTGTGGTCAGGGAAGCAGGGCGGGCATCCAAAAGTTTGCTTTGGGGCCCAGAGTTCCCTAGTTACGCCCCTGCAGTGACCACAAGACTTTTCATCATATCCAAGGATTTTGCTACTACTGTGGTGGAGATTGGCACTTCGTCTGGGAGTGCCCCCAAACGGAAGACCAGTCCGGAAAACTCCAGCACCCAGGTGATTGCAGGAAAGTCACCTAAGCGTACAGATATTTCCTATTGTATCAAAAAAGTTGTTGCTCCCAGTTAAAATTTCATACCTTTCAATGTCGGGTTCTGGGAACGCTTTTGTGTATTCTGGGTCAGCTTCCAATTTTGTGGACACTTCCTTTGCCAAGCCTCTAGGCCTACCTTGAAGGCCTCTATCCAATTCTTTGCAGGCTGTGGCTGTTGATTCCACTTTGTTGGTTAAGGACACTATCCGGCATTGTACTCCTGAGCTTGAGATGTTGATAGAATCAATACATAGGGAGAAATGTATTCTATTTATTATGGAGGGGTTGCCCGATGATGTGGTTTTGGGGTTGACCTGGCTTCAGAAACACAATCCTGTGCTTGACAGAAATTCTGGAGAATTAATCAGGTGGGGACAGCAGTGTTTTGACAGATGTTTCCCTCTTATATTTGGCAATTTGGAGGTAGAACAGATTTCTTTCTTTATTCATGACTTTGCTGAAGTTTTTTCAAAGATACAGTCGGAAATGCTACCCCCTCATAGATCCTATGACTGTGCCATTCAACTCTTGCTTGGAGAGAAATTTATGAAGGGCACTTTAGTAGTATAGGGAATGTCGCCCGTTTGGGGTCTGCATGTCAAGTAGGCAGTGACAGTGGGCTGAGTTCCAGTTAGGGCTCATAGTACCTCCCTTGACGTGACAGCCCATTTCAAACTATCAGGAATGCCATCAGGTCGTCTGTGAAAGGAACACCCTGTTTAAATGTATGTGTTGTGTTCTGCTTTTAACTGTGTCTGACCAGTACTATATTTACTTATATGGTGTAAAGCTTGATAATTATCTGCAAAGAACTGGTATCTGACCACTACATAGTCATTCTATGGCAGTGTCATTACTGTATAATGATAATATTGAACTTTCTACACTCATTTTATTGAGTAACAGTGTAGTGTTTCTCACTATTTAAAAAATTATGTGTGGGGCAATACTTATTTGGATTAAATTTTGGGGTTGGGGTTTTATGTGTGACAAAATGTAGAAAAAACTTTTCCCCACTGGCCCAGCAAGAGCGTATTTTTGTCTTTAGTTAAAGTTGGATTTAAGCTTGCTCTAAATTTGTTTTCCACAAGGTATAAATTTTGTTTTATTTTTTTAAAACAATACAATACAGAAGAATTCCGCCTGCGATGTAAAATTCTTATCAAGATTTTTTTTTGAACATAAAAATAATAGTATAAAAAAAGACAAATAACTTAAGAATTGTAAAGCTAACCAGGGGATTATCATGAAAACAGTCGTTAAAATAATAAAGGGGGTTTTGAAAAAAGAAGAAAGGGAAGGGTCCTTTGGGGGATGGGCAAAATGAAGTAAATATATTTTTATTGGGTTTTGGCTGGGAGGGGGTCTGTCAGGGGGGGAAAGGGCCTCTCCGGCTTGCGTTTTATTTTTAAAGGGGTTTTCTTTGTTTCAGAAGGCCCCATTTTTTTGTTTACAAAAAAATTTTATTTTTTTCCCTAATTGTGAGAAGCCCAGAAAAGGTTTTTCTGTGTTGGGGCAAGGGGTTTTGTTTTACCGCAAAAAAATATGTGTCCTTATCCAGGAACTTTTGAGAATTTAGATCTTTTAATTGGTATAAAAAAGGCAGTAAACTGGTCTTTTTTAGGGGGCCCTTTTTTGGGTTGAAAAGGTGTAATGTCAATCGGCGTTCCCTTTAAAATGGGTTTTGTTGGCAAACCCCCCAAAAAATTTTTTCGCTATGATGTTTCTGTGTAATTTGTGTTTTCTTGTGTGTATGTAGTGTAGGTTCCATCTACATTTTCTTTTCCCTTAAGACGTAATCCTTGGATCCTTTTTTGTGTTTTGTTATCTCCTTCCATCCAACCCTGGAAATAGTGAAAAAATTTGGCAAAGGTTCGAAAAATCACGGGTCCATGAATCCAACCTTTGTCTACGGGTTTTGATTCGGGCAAAAACCCCCGAATTTTTCCCCGATTTTCCCTTCCTTAATAGGCAATAGAAAAATCCGCATAAACGTCTAGCTACAAAATCTAGTAACCAAATGTAATATTTTTTTTCAAAAAAGGTTCAAAATCCATCCACCATCACAACTTCTTGTGGCAGAAAGTTTATGTTCATGCTCTTACAAAAAATTAACCCCCATATGTGATGATGGTGAAAACCTTCTTTTCTTATCCCGGGATCCTTTGTAAAGGTCTGGTGTAAAAAGTTTTGCAAGAGTTTTGTGTACTGCCTGGGCACAGTAATTGATTGCTCTTAACTGTGTTTTTTTTTTAAAAGAAAAACTCGTTTGATGCTGTTTTGTTTTTGCACTTCCTTAACCCAACTTGGTGCCCCTGTATAGTCATTTTTACACTGGTGCCCAAAATGTATACAATATTTTTTTGGGGCCTCCCAGTGTTTTTGTAAAGGGCAAAATTTTGTTCCCTTTCTGAGAATCTATGGGCGGCATGTATGAATTGGGGGGTTTTTTAAACGACAAATTTTCATGCCATTTTAATAGCATAGTGCCCCTGTTTTATAAACCCCGCTCTACGGGGGTAAAAAATCAGGGATTCTAGCGTGACACTTTTCTGGCTCGGTAAACCCCCTGAAAGGGTTTACTTTTTCTAGTTTTTTGCGCTAGAATTCCGTAGCGAAGCTTTAAATCTTAGTTTATAGGTTTTAGGGGCCCCCCCGCCTCTGACGGTCCCAAAAATGGCCCAAAATTACAAAGTGCCTCTTGTGCTCTGAAATGGCACGATACTGGATACGGGAGGTTTTCCTTTGGAATGGGGCTGTGCCTGATGTCGGGTGATAATCCCCGACTTCTGGGACAAACCCCGTTATCTTGTGCCCTATGTCTCTTTAAATGCAAAACCTGATTTTATTTGCTTTAGCAGGAGCTTTTTTGGTGCTGGCCGTAAAATTTGGGATTTACCCCCAGTTCCTCAATCTTTTTTAGCCCCGTTGTAGTTTTACTAGTATGTGTATTTTTTTTTTTTTTTTCCAAATGGGTGCGGTTTTTAAAAACTACCTGAAAAAAAGCCCCAAACGTATTTGGGGACCTGGTCTCCTGGGCTGATACAAGTTGTTTCCCGTGTATGGGACATACAGTGTAAATGAAATTCCCTTCCCCAAAAAACTGCATACACCCCAATGAAAATACATTATAAAAATGACTAACTTTTGGGGGGGATATTATTTGATTTTTTTTTTCTAAAGGAAACTCACCCTTGGGGGGAAAGTTGCAGTACGTTGAGGGAAATTTACAGTCTAGGATTTAATTAGAGTTTACAAATAATAGGGAGTCTTTAAAAATCCTCTGTAATAAAAGTTGTCTTATCTTAAAATATTGTGAAAAAAATATGTTATTTTTAATTTTTTATTTAAATTAACAGATATTAACCTTAAGAACAATTTTTTTTGAATTTCCTTATGTGGGCTTTTGGTTTGAAAGAAAGCTTAAAATTTAAAATTTGTTTTTTGTCTTTCCAAATTGTCCTCATTTTTCTCCACAAACCTTACAAAAAAAATTTAGCAGTCAATCAAAACCACCCGCCTCGGGAAAAATGGAATTTATGTTAATAAAAAAAACCCTTTTTAAAACATTACGCCCCGTGAGGATAAAAAATTTTTCCACAATTTAAAAAGTAAATTCTATAATAAAATGCATTTGATTATACCAATTGTTATTGATATTTTTAAAAAATCCCAAGTAAAAATTTACTAAAGTGAAAATGTAGGAAAAAAGGGTAATAGGGGGAGGTCAAAAGTTCAAAATACATTTCATTGTACATTATTTACAAAAAAGGGTTGGGGAATTGGGTTTTCTTGTGGCCAAACCCCAATAAGAAAGAGTCTGGTCGGCATAGATCTGCAGGAAAATAATTTTTTTTTTTTTTACCCGGTTTCATTTTAGGGTTTTCCCTTTAAAAGTTATGGTTTTCATAGGCACTTTAAATTTTGTTATTGGGGGTTAACAAAGGGACCCACCAATAGATGAAGGGGCCAAAAAATTTGGGAATCCCGTGGACCATTACTTGAATACCACTGCAAACAAACCAATGACTTTTCCATTGGTAGGCCGTGCCGGAGCCTGTAAGGAGTTTAGGTCTGATCTGCTTCTTAGTTTAAAAACTGTACAAAAATTTTATGTTTCACAGACTTGTTTGGTGCTTGTGATAAAGGGTTTTTTCTTAAAAGATTGAATGCATCAATTATAGGGTTGATGCAACATTTCCACAATTTTTTCTTGGGGTTCATATGGAAAAGAGACAAAAAATTCTTGCCCCTCATGAAATAGAGACTGGTGTAAAGCTGAAGGGTTTTATTTGACGGGTTTTTTTGCCCAAAGTAGTTGTACGGGGTAAAATGGTTGTCTCATCACAGAAAACATTTTTATCATGAGAATTTCCCAAGAACCAAGTATGGGTGTGCCGCCCTTTAATGGGCGTGCCTTTTTTTAAAATATATAAATAACAAAAAAAGTATGATTACCGCTGTCTTTAGTGTTTCAGAAAACCTTTGGGGGTTGGTCACAAAGGGGTGGAACTTTTCCCGTGATCTTGGGTAAAGGCAAAATTCCAAAATGCAAAAAGCAATCCAGCACCATATACAAATTTTCTTCTTTATTGTTTACATGTTAAAATGAGAATACATCACTGACGCGTTTCAGTTTATACCTGAAACGCATCTGTGCATTCTGCACAAATTTTGTATACCATCTTAATATGTAAAGAATAAATAAGAAGATTTTTATATGGTTCTGGATCATCTTTGGAAATTGTCCATTTGATGTATGGAGTGGCTAGGGCTGAGGCTACATTTTGGCAGGGGGCAATAAAAGCGGACAACCACCATTAGCAGCTTGGATTGCAAATAATTGGTAAAAGGCCCAAATTCACTTTGGGCAGTGGGCATCTCGCTGTTTAGGCAGGGGTATGCTGTGACATTACTAAAATTACTGTATACTGCAGTAGCTTGTACTAGATATCAAGCAATCAAATGTTCATGTAGATGCACTATATATGACAGTAAAAAAATAAATAAATAAAAGAAATTCAACTGCCCTCTTTCTCCATTTGTCATATAAAGTAAATAAATACCCTAGTTTAAACTAAAACAATATAATTTTATTTATGGTAAATATATAAAAAATATCCAATACCAGATTTGAGGTTTTTTTGGTCATTTTTCTTCACAGAAAAAATTAAATAAAAAGGGATCAAAAAGTTGCTCGTACCCCCACAATGGTAGCAACAACAGCTTACCCTGCAAAAAATAAACCCTGACACAGGCCCAATGATGGAAAAATAAAAATGCTACTGGTCTCAGAAAATGTCATTTTTTTATTTTTGTAAAAATAGTGAAACATATAAAAAGACATAAATTTGATATGACCGTACTAACACAAAGAATACCCTCCTCCCAACTAAGCTTTTTCCCATTCCACTCCAAAAAGTTGGTCCCCAAATACTTTATAAAATTAAAATAGAACTTATCCAGCAAAAAACAAGCCCTCATATGGCTATGTTAACAGAAAAATAGAAAAAGTTATGGTTCTTAGAAGGAGAAGATGAAAATTGGCCAATCCTTATGGAGTTCATATAAATGACAGTAAATACAATATATGGATGGAGTCACACTGGACTAAAAGCCATTCCTCTCTGCATCAACTCATAGAGGGGGGCTGAATTGTCAGATCCCCATCCATGACGTCTATTAGCCATGATAGGGCATATTATAAGGGGTTGTTGATATGAGACAACACCTTTAACATACACATTACTTACGGCCCTAGTGGCAAAACCACTAGTGATATCTTATGGTGTATGGAGTCCTAGCTCTGCTACATGTTTATACAGATTAACATATTGCACATTAAGGTATTCTCTTAGTTTAGTCCTGTACGATACATTTTTGATAGCTGGTTTTCGGTTTATAGATTATGCCATTGTTGTTGCCCCTGTACTTATGCAGATTATTTTCTCAGCATTGTTTGTGAGCGAAATGTTCAGGACTTTGACATCGCTGTAGATCCATCAGGGAATGCTGAGTGAGGACACGTCTATAGAGTACATTCCATATATATATAATAGGCTGTCAGGAGCAGGAGGATGATTGCTTTAAAATGCCTCGGGAACGCTAAAGGTGCTGAAGTGACAGAGATGATTCATTGTTTGGCTTCTAGCTATTTATACAGTAGATTTGTATTAAATTGGAAGATTGTACATTTATAAGATAATGCAGATTACATGCAGAAATGATTCCCAACCCCACACATCACTGCAAGCCCAGACTGGTAATGACTTAAGATGGGTGTAGCTGCAGGAGGTGCAGAGGCAGCATATCACGTGCTCATAGCCCTTCTGTCACATTACAAGACACCAATATATACATGGTGGGTTATGGGCATACTTGCAAACCTTTTCTATCTCAATTCTGGAAGATTTAGCCCTGCCCAAAGAATGCCCAGGAATGCTTCAGAACCGCTTAGAAACACCCATTTTGGCACAGGCTTGCATAAAAACCTGCTCCCTTCGTGTCCCAGTTCGCTCTGTTCCAGATTTTGCTTTAGAGCTGAAGGATGTCACTGTATGCCTGTGTGTGATAATGGTTGAGAGACCCGCATGCAAAATTTAAATTAGGAGCCCAGAAGCTTTTTATTTGAAGGGGTTGTCTGTTTTCAAGAACCACAGGCAGCTTCAGTCACACTTTCTGGTCAGACTGTGGGTGGTGGTGTAATAGCAGTGGTTAGCATATTAGCTCTGCTATTTCTAGCTGATCCTGTTACAGTGACATGACTGCTGGAGGTTTGTAAACTGTAGTGCACAAGCCTACAAAGCTTTAAACTTGTCAGTAAGCAATATACATGAGCTCCCACCTTAGAGATAGGGAACACAGCAGGAAGCAATATCACCAACCCAACAACTGCTGGAGCATGTAAGAGCAGAGAGAGGTGCCCATTAACTAGGGAAGTTTGTGAACAAAAGAAGGGGATAAGATCTTCTTTTAACTCTGACAGAAACAAAATCTTAGTATTCTTTATTTACATTTGCCTATATGTTTAAAGCTAATCGATGGAACTGGAATACACTTTTAAGCCCATAAACAGTTTTCTTTATTTTCCATATAAAAATAGTTGCAAAAGTGTTAATACCCATTTTAAAGAGGTAAGTACAACATAGAATATGCCAGCTTGTTCCCAGGATCAGGCTGTCACAGATTGTTTTCTCATTGTTTCTCTACATCATGATAGGCTCAAACTTCAGAACTCTGGCTCTCCGGCCATTGAAAAATTAAAACTTCTAACAAGCAACCATCAGGGCATAATAGGATTTACGTTTTGTAACAGTTGGAGAGCCATTGGCTTGAGATCTCTGTTCTAAGATATTTATGTCTCAGTGGCCATATATACAATACAATAACACCGCAATCGCTCCCATGCAAATCCCACACATTTTGTAGATCAAAAATGGATGTGTAATTTTGTAAGCTCAAAAATGTATCAGCAGCTCTCTACAAATGCAAAGACACAGTCAAACAATGAATACATGAAATATTTCAAATTGCATTAATGCTACTTTTTGGATAAATGAAAATTTGAGGTTCTTAGGGCACATTTGTGCGTGGGCCCATCCACAACGACATGGTGACCTCAGATCAGATGGGGGCCTACACCTAACTATTCTCACCTCACTTGGTGCCTTCTCATGCCTCCACACTTTCAGGGAACGAAGGTCCCAGCTACATTCTATACCGATTGAAAACAGTTTGTGTGGATGGGTGGAGTTGCACAACCAAGATGGAGGCTGCCACTTCCCTAAGCAAACAATCCAAAAAACAAAAATTGATCAGCACATCCAAAACAATTTTATAGAAATGATGTCAATGCATACTGATGTGGCAGAAAACAATTGTCTTGTGTCCAAAAAGTAGTAGTAACACATTTTGAAATAGTTCATACAGTACATTCATTGTTTGACTGTCTCTTAGCGTTTGTAGAGTGCTGCTGATAAATTGTTGTGCTTATAATGTTTGCCGCCACGTCAACGTGCACCTACATGATTTTCTTTAACATTTTTTGGATGTGTTGATCATGTTTCGTTTTTTGTGTAATCTTGTAAGGGTCATGTGGCTGAATAATGTTTATGACAGCTCACTGACCTTTTAAAAAAATACACCTCCTTATGACGAATCTGCAGAGTCTGAAGGAGTGCTGTTGATGGATATGTTGTGTGAGTACGCAGATAGCCAATTCATCAGCTCTAGACTCCAGTGGCCCAGTCCATGACAGTAATATCCATGTTCCTTAATAGACTCTGCCAGTTCTGTTACATAAAACAATGCACCACTTACATAATGACATATGATATGTCATACAAAGGGGGTTATAGGCTCGTGGCAGATTCTTGAAAAATAGATTCATTTTCATAGTATTTTCACCATCCAAGGATGAGAGTTTGTATGATAGTCTGTACTGCAAGCAGTATGTATGTGCAAACACAAGCTAGTCTTCATGCAAGCAAACAGATACAGTGGTCCCTCAACATTCAATATTAATTGGTTGCAGGCAAACCATTGTATGTTGAAAACATAACTCTGTGGGAAACTGGTAATTGGTTCCAAAGCCAAAAAATTGTCATCCAACATAATATAGAATGAAGATTATAGAAATTTTAGAGCAAATACCTAATACAGATAAAGCAACATATAACAGTCAGAAAGAGCTGCTGGAAGCTGGAAATCAGTTTTTATTTTGAGGATAGGAGCTACTTTGGGTCATGTATTTTATATACAGTGTACCAGAAAAAAAGAAGCACAGTACTATATGGAGGCACTACTAGACCCCAATCACTGCCAGCAATTCCCCAATACAGATGTTTTACAAGTAAAATGTTCATGATACTTGGCTGTGCCGGCATCATCCACAATGAGCAGAGTCTTTAGTGTACATACAAGCTTCTGCAGCGGCCAGTTTAACCCCGTAAGTGCAGCAATCAATAGTGGCCATGGCATCCAGGTGGTTTCAGACAGAGGGGTTTCATCTGTCTCAATGGACAATCTGCATTGCAATTGGTGCAGATGGTTGCCATGGCAGCCACATAATGTCTGATGTCAATCTAAAAGGCTGCCTGTCACATACACTTGTTGACAAAATTGAGGGTTCCCTTCCGTTAAAGAAAGAAAAACCAATAGTGGTGACTGTAATAAGTTGAAACTGACAAAAGTAATAATAAATTTAAATTGACTGAAAATCAACTAATGACAATCGAGTGTTGAATTTGTCGTTAACCGAAATAAAAATTAAAAAATTAGAAAAGGGCCCTCAACAAAAATTTTTGCTCCCCCTAGAAAAAAAAAAAACATTTGTTTAGGGACTTTTAAACAAGGTATGTCCGTGTGGGGAAAAATTACTAAAAAAATGACTTACCCCCAATTTCGTATCTAGTAGTTTACAGATCCCCCCCACCCCCAGGAAAGCTCAATTTACACGTTAATCAGCACACCCAAAGCCCCATTGTAAAGTCTTTATCCCCAAACATGCTCCCCTCAAACCCCCCAAGCTTAAAAGACTCAATGAAACGCCCAGCCACGTCTCCGATATTTATATAATTTTGGGCCCCGTTCAAAACTGGCCCTGGCGAGTTCATATCTTAAAATAGGAAAATCCCCACACACATGCCCCACCCATGCTGCTGAGGCAGGGGAGAAAAATCCAAAAACTTTACCTAGGATCCATAGCAAGGGGTGTCTGTTTCCCGGGGCGTAGTTGGTCCAGCGGTTTGATGGGGGGCCCGGCTGGTTCTGTGCCAATCCCCTGCCGCGTTAGGGTCCATTTTTGTGTTTTGTCAGAAATGCAGACCAGAATGGGAGGAGTTATAGACCGTCCGGGTGTTTGGGGGTGTAGGGGTCCCCAATGGGCTTTCCCTAAGATATAAGCAGGAACTGGGTGGGCTCCACCGTTTTTCCATGGAGGGGGGGACCTAAGAGCATTCCAGGAGATCCACGCAGAAGCCAGGCCCTTTAAACCCCCCAGTTGGCCGAGACCAAAAAGGGAACCGGACACATTTTATGCCTTTGTCTGTCCCATACTTTTTTTGCACCTTGATTTACCTGTATATTACTATCTTTTGTATTATTTTTGTGTACCCCCCATAATTTTAAAATTTAATCTGAGTTGTCGTCTTGGGTCATCGGCCTCAACGCCCCAGCATCGGTCTTAATATTAGTACCCAGGGGTTTGGTTTTTTGGGGCCTTTTTATAAGTCGTAACGGCCGGTCTTTAACTAACTAGAAATGGTGGGAGCCGTTTAGGATTTGGGCGAGGAGTGTGTTTTTCTCGTCCTCCTGTTTTTTTGCCCGTGTGGAAGGGGTTAAAGTGGAACGTTTGGCTGACCTTGGCACCCCTAGGGGGCAGGCAACGCACGTACACCCCAAGTCAGGCCGTCGACCCTCAGGGGCCGGGGGGGGCTTTTTCTGACATCCTGCATTGATCACAGTGTTTAAATGTACCACATGACATGTTCCAAAAAGACGTCAAGGGGAACAATGTCTCGAAGATTAAAAGAAAATCAAGACAAAAATGTTAAAGTTAAGGCTAAAGGGCCCTTCCAAAAATTTTTTGTTCATGTTATACAGTTGACAAATTTTTCAGAACTTTAAAGGGCTGTAATGCGCAAACTCCCGGATTTGACTGCAAGAGGAAAACTGATGACAAATTGAAGTGAATTCCAAGGTCAAGATACATCAGTGTCAGACTGCCCCATCTGTCTCCATCTTTGCCAAAGAGGACTTAATGTAAGACGACCGATGAGGAAACCGTTATTGAAAACAAGTCATAAGAAAGCAAGACCCAAATGCATATTGATAAGTCACAAAGCTTCTGAGAGAATTGCTTTGGGACATATGCAACAAAACTGGAGCTTTTTGACACGTCACTTCAGCTCTATGTTCACAGACAAAAAATGAAGTATACAAAGAAATGAACATTGTAGCTAATGTGAAACGTGGTGGAGGCTCTGTTATGTTTTGGGGCTGTTTTTCTGCATCTGGCACAGTGTCTTAAATCTGTGCAGAGTACAATAAAATCTAAGATATAAAGGCATTTGGAGCAAAAGGGTTTTTCCCTAGTGTCAAAAGCTTATTTCCCAGCACGGGTCATGGGTTTTCAAATAATAATGACCCAAAACACATATCTGATAATATCCAATAAAGGCTAAAAGCAAAGCATTTCACTATTCTGAAGTGATTTCTATGAGCCCTGATCTAAATCTTATTGAACAGCTGTGGAAGGAGCTGAAGCCTGCAGTTTGGAGAAGACACCTTCACTGGAGCTGGAGCAGTTTGCCAAAATAGTGGGCCAAAATACCTCTGGAAAGATGCAGAAGTATGAGAGTTACAGAAATAGCTTTTTTTAAGTTTTTCCTCAAAAAAGGTTGACTGGTTTATTTTTTTTTTTTTTTTTAAGTTCTTTTGGTTGAGTCACAATTCAAAAACAATGTCTGATTTTCATTAGTTGATTTTCAGGTACCATTGTGGGTTTTTGTTTCCTTCACAGAAGGGTACCAACAATTTTGTCCACATGTGTACACTATAATACATAGCAAAACATTGATGTGTTTCTATATATTATTACAATATTTCTGGAGGCATATTTAAGGGTATTATTTCTTTTGGTGTTCACCGTATGGCATATTTAAGGTTACATATTAATAGATCAGACTTTTATACAGCGATACCAATTGCGTAATAATTTTTATTTTTGCTTTTTAAAAATGTGAAGTAGAGGGTTTTTGCATTTTAATTTTAAATATAATATATATAATACATTTTTTAAAATATTTAATTTTAAATTAATTTTTTTACCATAAATGGGGAGTTTTTAGCTGCAAAAAAGGTAGGGAAAAAAGGGTTTTGGAGCAAAAAAAAAAATGTCCAAGCCGGAAAAAAAAACTCTCCGGGATAACAACACCCGGGGTTAGGGTTGTCCCCCGGCAAGGGTTTTTATATGGTTTTCAGGTGGTTTTTGGTTTTGAAAAATGTCTGCAAATTTACAAGGACCTTATGGAAAAAAAGCCGGAGGGTTTTTTTTGACCCCGGCGGCCTAAAACATAGAACGGTTTTCAGGCGGAATATGAACATTTCAATGCGAAAGGGGAGAAAAGCCATCACCCCGCGGCCGCGTGCACAGCCGCAAAACAGGATAATCCGATCGGATAATCTGACCGGTTTTTTCTTTTCTGCGTGGGGGGGTGCCTTTTGTCCCTACTGAGCAAACTTTTGACTTAACTCCCGCCCAATAGAGTAAAAATTGAATACAACGTATGGGTGTTTGGGGGTCCCGTGCGGGTAGCCGGGGGCGTGTCCCAGAGTCCTTTCCCCCGCTCCTTTCCCGCCCCAAAGGGGGGGGAAATGGCAAACGGATCTTAGGTTTACATTCTTATAGGTCTGAAACCAGCAGGTTTTAAAACCCCCCCAAAAGGGTCCAGCAAAAGCCGGGCCGATGTGGGACGGCCTTCCCCCCCGCTCAGCCGTCCAGAAAAAGAGCCTGAAAACTGCGGCGCGATACTAACTGAACAATACATTGAAAAATTTTGCCCCTGACTAAAAGTCTTTTCCACCGAGCTCCCGAGACTTCGGTGGCACGTCCGTTGCAGTTCTCCTGCTGCAACTTGGCTAGACGGAAAAGCCAAGGTGCACTGTCAGACTGTCCAGCCTGACATCCCTGAAATTTGAATACACCACACAGCAACCTCTTTGGCACATATATGCCATCTACTATTATTCCTGCTGGTAGCCTACTATATGTGTGGATAGATAGATAGATATTAAATACTCAATGAATGAAATATTCCAGTTGAAATTCTTTATTCATTACATTTTTTAACGCAGTGCAATGCGTTGAGAACTGTTAAACATAAAAATAATAAACTTATTATATATTATTTAAATTTCAGGCTCCATATCTCACCATCCACTACAGCTTTGAATGTGACTACCACCAGTTTAAAGACAATCTTGACTATCTCATACATAAATTTGACTTGCAGCAATTTAGCATATGCTTAATTATGCAGATTCTTGAAATTGCATTGTTACTGTTTTGCTCCTAAAAATCTAAATTAAAATGTTTTATTTGTTAGTATTTTGCAAATCCCCCTTTGACTTTCAACACTGCCTGAATCCTTCTGCACATACTCTCAGTCAGACTAAAGCATGTCTCAACTGAAATCTGATCCCAGGTCTCATAGGTGTAACTTTAGGGGGGTACGGAGGGGACTGGTCCCCCCACTTTTTTCTGGGTGGGGGACGGTCTCCGCCCACTTTTTAGCCACTTCAATAAAAAATAATCCATATGAAAGCATGAGAATATGGTAAGTGGGGGAGGACAAAGTACAGAGGACGATGAAGTTATCCCTTTGCCTCTGCCAGAGTAGGCAGTAGCCTCAAGTGTCAGTGCAGAGTGCGAGCAGCGCTGATTGGTAGAGCAGGAGTAAGCAGGGGCTGCTTCACCAATCAGAACGCTGCTCACAGTCCAGCACACTTTGTATCTGGGGCTGTATCTTTCCCTCCCATTGTATACCACTTCCTCTATGCTCAGCTCTCATCAGAGAAGAAAAAAAACCTCTTGCCGAATGCCAACTGCACCAGATTACAGGAGACAGATAAGGAGGGGACAAGAGTGCTAGGCGTTGTGTGTGCATGTGAGTAGGGTATGTACGTATATGTGAGATGTGTAAATACTGTATGTACAGCCATGTGTCTAGCCATGTCACGTCTTCCCTGCACTTACGCGCTGGGGAAAATGAAAGTGAATGGGGCCGTGCCGCAGGATTTCAGAAATATGGACTGGCCAGCACGTACGTCTAGAACACCCAGCATATAGCAGAGCACACAGTACACTCCGCTATATGCCTTGTGAACATACCTTAATGGGGTTTTGCCAAGAAGTGAGTTCCTTACCTCTTATCTGCTCAGGAGAGAAGATTAACTCAGCATGCTGAGTCATGGGGAAGAGGGAGGGGTCTGAGAAAGAGCCAGGGTGCAGGGAGCGTCTGCAATGTTTACTCAAATAATTACATTACAACCAGTGGATTCTCTATACAAAAGACACAGGCTCATTCACTGCTTTTTCCATGTCATCAGATAAGTAGTGCAGACAATGCAAGCACGGCCAGATCAGCTTCTGTCAGTGTCCTGGTCGGGTCTAATGTAAATTGTCAGGAAACTAAGGGCATCTTAGTCAGGCTGTAGCTCTCAGAGGCTTCACTTTTTATAATCACATATATTTAGAAAAGTGATTAAATACCCATTTTGGAGGATCCCACATCAACATTATATTGTGGCAAAACCCCTTTAAGGGTACATTTATGCAGAAGATATTAATGCTGATTCTGGGACAGATTCAGTGTTGGATCTGCCTCAGAATCGGCATCCAATTCAACAGGAAGCTGATTTACATTATACCTTATGAAAAATCAGTATCGTTGTTTATATGACCCTGATTTTACTTGAGTATTTTCGGCGCATATTGTCAGTGCCTACAAAGAATTCTTTGAGGTGTTTTTTTATGCACTAACAGCACTACAGAATAGGAGGCAGAAATCTGCCTCGGGCAGTCTGGGTCGTTTGCTTGTCGGAATTCTGCGTTTGCAAACGCCAAATTTCCAACAAGCAGACTACACTGTCAGTGCTGAAAACCATCATGTGAACCCACCCTAAATGTGTAGTGTGTCTGTGTTCAATATATGTATATATAAACACACACAATTTCTGGGGTACCTTGTCTAATGTAGTCTCTAGGATACAGTGTGTAATGTAATAATCTCTGGGGTATGGTGTAATATAATCTCTGTTGAACAGTGTGTAATGTAATCTCTGGGGTACGGTGAATAATGCAGTATATCTGGGGTACGGTGTGTAAACTAATACCTGGGGTACAGTGGGTAATGTAGTAATCACTGGGGTACAGTGAGTAATGTAATATCTGGTGTATGGTGTGTAATGTAGTAATCTCAAGTACAGTGAGTAATGTAATCCCTGGGGTACAATGTGTAATGTAATATCTGGAGTACAGTGAAATGTAATCTCTCGGGTATGGTGTGATGTAATCTCTGGAGTACAATGAGTAATATAATTCATTTCTAGGGTTCAGTGTGTAATATAATACATTTTCAGGGTGTAATGAATTATTATTTTTTTTGAGTTACAAATGTGCCAATTCATTTCTAAGGTGCCGTTTTTAGGGAATGTAATTTTCTATGTCTACATTGTTAATTTAATAAATTTTGGGGGGGGTGCAGTGGGGGGGGTGACGTAATTTCTGTAATTAGAGAGCCACTCATAACCTGGCAAGTGTTTACCATAAGGACTCCGCCCGGACCTGCTGTGGGAGCTCACAGCACTCCCCCAAACCTTCTAGCTGGGTTATATGGGGCCGCTTCACTGCAGGGAGAGGAGGGGAGAGAAGGGAAGGGAGGGTAAGTGAAAGGGAAGGCGACTGAAGGAGGTAGGGAGGGACAGGAAGATAGGGGGATGAGAGGGAAAATTGGTCCTCCCCACTTTTTGAACCAAAGTTACGCCCTTGCCAGGTCTCCTCTACATGTTCCCATTGTTGATGCATGCTGGTCGACTCACTTGGGTACGAGTACAGCATTTTCATCAACTCTACCCACAAGTTTTTGAATGGGTTGAGGTCTGGGGACTGTGGGAGTCAATCCAGCAATTCTACCTCATTGTCATTAAACTATTTCTTTGTCAACCTTGATGTATGCTTCGGTTTGTTGTCATATTGGAGCACTACATTGTCCATTTTATACCCATAGTACTTGAGTGTACAAAGGAACTCATCTTGTAGGATACTCACATATAGCTGAGCATTGAGACCACCATCGATTCCGGTCAGGTATCCAACACCTTTGGCTGTGAAACAACCCAATATCATAAAGCTTGCTCCACCAAACTTGACAGTTCCTTCATTTTCTTGATCCGTTAGCTTTCTTTTCCCTTGATTCTTCCAGATCCATTTGAACCCACCAGAGCCTGATCTATTGACTTTTGTCTCATTGTTCCAAATCACCCATTCCCAATCTTCTACTGTTCACTTTCCATACTTTTTGACAACTACAAGCCGACGATTCTTAAGACCATATTAAAGTTGAGGCTTCGTCACCTTTTTTCGGGCCACCATTTCAGACTTGTGTAATGCGCGTTGCATGTTGCTAGCATGGATGTCTGTAATTTCACTATTATGAAACACACGAGTCGCCTCTACTGAGGAGTTTGTCACGCCAGAAATGCTAGACCTTGTGATGAGCCAACTTGTTGACTCTGATAGGGCCCACAGGTGAAGTTTCCTCTAGGTGCCCAAAAGTTGAGCTGTTTATGGGCCCACCAGTGGAGTTTATTTTAGAGGCCCACCCTACAGCTATTATAAATGACTCTATACACCTCCTATATTTTGCATCTTGCTTTTTGCATTCCAAATTGGTCCATTTACATGGACCCCATATAGCCAGGGGGGCAGGGAGTGAGGTGCGGGAAAAGTGAGGATTCTAAGATATTTGTGTCTAAATCACCAGGGACAAGTGGCCAGGAGAAGTCATCATGATGGTCTGGACCGGATGCAGAACAAAAGGGAAAGTCAACGACTTCTCAGAAATGTCACCTGATATTCTTTGGTCCAACATGTGCATATCCACCCAAGAACAAAAGACCTTGTGAAGATGCTGACAGAAGCTGGTAAGATTGTGTCATTATCCACAGTGAAACGAGTACTGTATCACCATAGGCTGAAAGGCCACTCTGCAAGGAGAAAGCCATTACTCCAAAAGAAACATATAAAAGCCAGATGAATTTTTGAAAATGCACACAGGAACAAAGATCTACATTTTTGGAGACATATCCTGTGGTCTGACGAAACTAAAATTGAACTGTTTTGCCATAATGACCATTGTTACGCTTGGAGGAAAAAGGGAGAAACTTGGAAGTCTAAGAACATCATCCCAACTGTGAAACTCTACGGTAGCAGAATCATGTTGTGGGGTTGTTTTGCTGTAGGAGGGACTGGTGCAATTCACATAATAGATGTCATCATGAGGAAAGGAGATTATGTGGCAATACTGAAGCAACATCTCAAGACATCAGCCAGGAAGATAAAGCTTGGGTGGACTTTTTAAATGAACAATGACCCGAAGCATACTGCCAAACTGGCTACAAAGTGGCTTAAAGAGTACCTATCACCTCCATACAAACACACAAAAATTGATAGTACATAAAATGATAAGACTTTTCTCAAATACATCTAATACAAATATCAGTGGCACACTAAAAACTAAGTAAAACATCAAGGTATATAGGAATTTTTGAAAATGCATTACTGCTAATGAAAATATGAAAACCTGGGATTCTTAGTTTGCAGTTTTTGATCAAAAATTGTTTAAGCTCACCTCCCAATAGCGTCAAGGGGATCCCAGTACAGGTGAGTCCCTAACACTAACATGTTACCTCACTAGGAGTCCATTCAGACTACAACATCTCAGGGAGTGATAGGAACTTGCTACTGAATTACCCTGCACTGGTTTTGTTCTCAAATACATACCCTGATCTCAATCCTATTGAAAATGTATGGGCAAAGCTGAAAAGGCAGCTGCGAGCATGGTGACCTACAAACATGGCTCAGTTACACCAGTTCTGTCAGGAGGAATGGGCCAAAATTCCTACCAACTATTGTGAGAAGCTTGTGGAAGAATATCCAAAATGTTTGACCCAAGTCATACAGTTTAAGGGCAATGCTACCAAATGCTAATGAAATGTATGTAAACTTTTGACTTTGCAGAAATTAATAAAAATCCCTTAAAATATTCTCTCTCTCATTCTGCATTTGGCAAATATAAATAATTTTGGTAATCCTAATTGACCTAAAACGGGTAAGGTTTATTCTGATCTCATGTCAGATAGTGAGAAAAACATGCAGATGTGTCTTTTTATATAGTGTATGTAAACTTCTGGTTTCAACTGTATGTATGAGTGGAGAAATAGCAGCATTGTGAATAAGTGATGTGAAAACTGCAGCGCACCAAGCGCCATTGATGTGAGAGCTAAACGTCAGCTATGAATGTGCACAAAGGTGGCCTGGCATCCTACAGTGGAGCAGCTCACTGCCATAATGAATCATGGGGTACACAATGTGTTTAAAATAAAAGTTAAAGGGGTTTTCTTGCTACAAAGATCATATCTGTAATGATGAGGACAGTAAAAATAAGAACTTTTGCAATTGTTTTGTGTTCCTCAGGGTATGTTCACACGACTTATTTGTAAACGTAATTGCCTGTGGATTTTGCCACGTATTGCGCTGTATATAGAGAGCTCTGAATTACGCATCGTCTCCCCGGGCGTACAATACGATCGGATTGTATGTCGGGGGAGAACATTGACATGTCAATTGTTAGCGGCGCTTGCGACGCTGGCAATGCTTTGGAATTATGCGCTGATCAGTGCATGCTTCCAAAACACCCGAAGTATTGCGGCGCGTACTATATGTGCCCCAATATGCCGTGTGAACAGACCCTAAATAATTTAGTATAGCAGCTACTGTATGAGCTAATCTGTGAGTGTCTAAAGCTAAATCAGCAGCCTGAGGTCAGGCCACGCCCCCATTGCTGAGATTGGCTGTCTGATATTTAGTCCAGTCCTGTTCTGGACATGCCCCTATGCTGTTATTGGCTGCCTGTACGCTCTGTACTCACTTCCCTCTGAGCTGTATGAAAATGAAGCTGAAACTGTCGGAGCTTTCTGTGCTGGCTACTGTCTGTGTGTTCTCACTGTCTTACTCCACTCTGAGCTGTATAATAAAGGCTATCTGAGCTCCTCTCTGTTCTTCTCCCAGTGACAGCTCTATGTGAAGGATCTGTCTCTAGCTGCTAGAGTCACTCTCCCCTCATATAACACAGCCTTATACACTTTGCTTCCTCCTTTACCTCCTGCCTGATAACAGAGGGGAGAGTATAGTGCATTTCTCACATTTGTTTCATCAGTTCAGGCTGTATGTACTGTATAACTGTTTACACCAATACAGGTGTTCTGGTTACAAGGAGCTTGTGGAGGGAGGTGACAGCTCTGCAGGCATGAGAACTGACCACTGCAGGAGGTGTGCAGAGCTGTGACATCCTCTCTCTCCCACTGCTCACACAGAATGATGATGATGACTACTCAGGAGGGAGCAGGGAAGACACAGTGAGAGAAGACACACCTACTGGGAGGAGAGCCGCCCTTGGATTTGAAGCTGGAAGAGAGAGAAAGCACAAGATGCCTGGGAAAGTCTGTAGTAAGAAAACCCCTTTAAGTGAATACTACTGTGTATGGAGCTCCAAATCAAATGGTTAGTCACTGCACCTTTACTAACAAAGCTGCTTTAGCAGAAAAATCTTCATGGCAGTATCAGAATTGGACCTCCTCTGACCGATAAAGGGTCACATTTTCTGTGTTACTGAACAGATGGATGTTGGCATGTCAGGTGAGACATATCAGAGACATTACTGGAAGAACACAAGCATTGAGGTCTGAGGCATGTTTTCGTGCCATCTCTGGGCCACGCATCCATGTGGAAGGTGCTCTCAACTTCCCTGGGGTGGATGGGACATTCCCAGAAGACAATGTCACATGGTTGGAAGAGCATGACCAAGACTTCCAAGTGCTACCCTGGTTGTATTTCCCAGATGTGAACACAATTGAGAATCTGTGGAAACACCTCAATCATTGTGTTCGCTCTATGGATCCTCCCTCATGTACCCTCCAGTAGCTGTGGGGTATGCTGCAGTCAGCATGGCTCGAAATACCTGTGAAAATCTACCAAGACCTTACTGAGTCACCACCAGCTTGTCTAGTTCCTGTCCATGCTATCTACAGCAGTTTCTCTAAGTATTATCCGGTGGTCATTTTAATGAGACTTGACTGAATATGTTCATACAAAAAAATAAAATGTGCCTGATCTACTCTTGGTGCATGCAGCACTAAAAGTGTCGTGTTAAGAGGAATAACAATTGGTGCTGTACAATTGTACTGCCATACAAAGTTTGCACTCTATGCGCCAATTTTGAGTGTTATGCGGCAAAAATGTTTGGCACATAACATTTTCATTCATACTGTCGTATTATATGCTCCTCTATATCTATTTAGAACTGGTGTATCGCCACCAAGCTACAAAAATGACTCATTTGAATTCATAAATGTCGCCCCTAGTGTCCAACATTTTGTCTGAGCATTACAGCTGAGTTTATTGGGACAAAACACATATTTAAACCATTTAAACCATTTAAACCATTTAAAACTGACATGACTGCTATGTAAAGGATTAACAGACGATAGCAAATACACAGCTCAACAATAAATCAATAGTTCATGTAAGGTCCCCTATAATATAGTTGCAACCACCTGAATGTCTCCTGTAGATCCATCTTATCTACACATCAAATCCCCATCAGACCAATGCAAAATATTTAATACTTCCTACTCAAAATATATATTATAATTAAAAACATTTTGAAAGGGGACATCCAAACACCGCAAGTCTCCATTTAAGGCTTTTGCCACACATTTTGATCAAATGGTGTGAGCCTCTACAACACGCATCAGTATGTTTCATTATTGTTTGAATGTGCTCACTAACTTTGTTTTTGTATAGCACAAACTATCGCTGCCCTGTTTATTTCAATGTACTTTATATATAAATTTATATACATGTTTTTTAAAGATCTCTGCTTGCTTTTATTTAATGAGAACCTTCACTGAACCTTAAAGGGGTTTTATCGTTACAAAGATCATGTCTCAGATTATGGGGACAGTAAAAATAAGCACTTTTGTAATTGGGTTGCATTACCTCTGTCACTTGGTTTAGCAGATATGAGCATCTCTGTAAATCTGTCTTCTATCTCTGCTGTTGCTGGTCAGAACGCCCCCTGGTCGATTCTCGCACCCTAGACACGCCCCCTGCACTGTGATTGGCTGGCTGACATTTCATTCAGCCTGTTGGGATACGCCCCTAGACAGGAAACACCCTGGCCACGCCCCCTGCGCTGTGATTGGCTGCCTGCACACTCTGTGTTTACTCCCCTCTGAGCTGTTAAAAAGTGAAACCAAAGTCTGCTGGCTCTATGTACATCTCCCAGCTTTAGGGTCAATGTTCTGGGCAATTACTGGCTGTTTAAGGGGCTTTTGCCAAGAGGTTGTTTCACCTCCTCACAGATCCAGTCCTTAAGCTGCTACTTGGAAAAGAAGGCGTTCTGTTCCTCAGATCGAATGCAAGCCCCGCCTCCTTATGACGTCATCACCTGTAGTGTATAACATAAGGATTCAACACTGTGTTTGCATAAGCTTCTTGTATAGTACAGTGCATAGGTGATTAGCCCTGCAAGACAGAGGTTGGGAGTTCAAGCCCCATCAGTAGTTTTTTTTTTTTCTTTAAAATTTGTACACATATGTAAAGATATGAAAATATATGTGTAGACAACTCTATCATTGCGCACTGCTCTACCTCTAGACCACCAGCCCAAGTTAGTTACAAGCTGAGCATGGCCTTCTCTCAAAGCTGATTTGCTTCTCTCCCCATTGTTTTCACTCACATGTTACTGACAGGAAGCAGAGATCTTTACTTGAAGCTGAAATTTGTCCTTGTAGCTGAGTAAAGATCTCTGCCTGTTGTCAGTACAATTTGGATGAACACCACTAGAAGTAACAGTTTACACACAACTGAAAGCCAGCAGCTAAGACATATGACAGGTGCTTGCTGGAGTTTGGAGCCTCAAGGCTGCAGACATAAGCAGGCAGGAGGCTACAGAGCTGTTATATTCAGACAACCTTCTGCATCCCCTGCTTTATAGAAAATGATGATGTCACAGGTCTTCAGTGAGGACAGATACGCCTCCTGGGAGGAGAGACACGCCTGCTGACAGGAGAGACACGCCCCTGGATTTCAAACTCAATCTGAGAAAATTAGCTGAACAGCACGAGCAGCTCAAACGATAACACCCCTTTAATTATTTACATCCAGAGGATGGAAATCTAGGTCATGTAATGGATAGTGTTGAGTGATTTTTATCGACAAAGTTGAAATCGGCAAGGTTTTTATGGTGATCGAAATTTCCAGATCATGCGATAATTAAGTTAAAATCTGGGGCATCATCTATTAAGATCGCGCCTTTTTCGGCGCTTCCCCGTAATTTTGCCGGCCAGCCAAAACAGATTACAGAATAAAAGCAGGGTGAGATGTGTGTGCGACGTCATGACGGGATGTGTATGGTTGCGATTGGCTGGAAAAATTCACATGACCTCGTTTTACATAGAACAGCGTTTCCTGTTTCAGCCTCAGTGTCTCTCAGCGTCTCATGGGATAGGACCTGCGCTTGCCTGTGGCCAAACAGCTCAGCGAAATTAGTCTATTTCTGCACAGAGAAACCTCTAAATATTAGCTGTGATTCTTCCAATTTAGTTAGATTAGAGATTTGAAGATTTTATGTAGTTAGCTAGAGAATTTTTAAACAGCATCTACCGCTGTAAATTCACGGCGGTGGGAGGGGGGGGGGCCCCCCTGGGCGATCACAGACAAGCTCTACTAAAAAGGGAACCGGGTAAAGTTCACCAAGACTTGGTAGACTTTGTAGTGGAATATCTTTATTTTTAAACAGTTTGTATTAAAATATTTCTGGAATTGGAGCCTGAAATTAATTGGGTACACATCATTTCTAGTAATGCGGTCTGTTTGTTATTCAAAACTCCACTTTTTTTATCGTTAAAAATTTCGATAGGGGGTTCATTTTCAAATTTTACCCCTTACACCTTGATGTTGATATACACCTTTCAGTTAAATTACAATCCCGCAATCTTGTAGTCGCACGGGTTTTTTGTGCCAAAAATTTTCCCTGTTGTTTTGAAAAATCACGTTAGTGTTTTTTACTTTGCGCACCCTATTTTTTCATTGACCGCATCTACGTAAATCTTAAAAAACAATTCTATTTTCCCACAGGTGAATTGAAAGGTGCAAAAAATACCGTTTTTTTATATCAAAACATAAAAGTTACGTGTTTTTTTTACTTTTGCAACCCCGCATTGTTCAATACGCAGCATCTACGTAAAAACTTAAAACAGCAATTCTTATTCACCAAGGTGAATTGAAAGGTGCAAAAAATACCCTTTATTTTACCAAAACTAAAAGTTTCGTTTTTTTGACTTTTGCGCACCCAGCTTTTTTCTTTTACGCAGGATTACTAAATTTAAAACAGCAATCTTATTCACCACGGGAATTGAAAGGTCAAAAAATACCGTTTATTTACCAAACATAAAAAATTACGTGTTTTTGACTTTTGCACACCCGCATTGTTCATTGACGCAGTTACGTAAATCTTAAAAGCAAAATTTTAATTCAACAAGGGAATTTTAAGGGGCAAAAATATCGTTTATTATACCAAAACATAACGTTCGTGTTTTTTGACTTTTTTCCACCCAGCATTGTTAATTGAGCAGCATCTACGAAAAATTTTTTAAACAGCAATTCTAATTCCCCACAGGTGAATTGAAAGGGAAAAAAAAATCGTTTTTTTACCAAAATAACATTTCGTTTTTTTGACTTTTGCGCACCCCATTGTTTATTGACGCGATCAGTAAATCTTAAAACGCAATTCTATATTCACCCCGGTGAATTTAAAGGTGCAAAAAAAAACCATTTTTTATACCAAAAAAAAAAACAGTTATGTTTTTTGATTTTGCGCACCCCCGATTGTTCATTGACGCAGATTACGTAAATCTTAAAACACAATTTATATTCACCAAGGGAATTTAAGGGGCAAAAAATACCCCTTTTTATATCAAAAAAATAAAGTTAGTGTTTTTTTATTTTTGCGCACCCAGCTGTTCATTTACCCATTACGTAAATCTTTTAAAAAAGCAATTCTTATTTACCCCAAGTGAAATTGAAAGGTGCAAAAAATATCGTTTTTTTAACAAAACATAACAGTTACGTTTTTTTTGACTTTTGCACACCAATTTTTTCATTGACGCAGCATCTACGTAAAAACTTTAAAAACAAAATTCTATATTCCCCCAGGGGGAATTTAAAGGTGCAAAAAAAAAACGTTTATTTTAACAAAAAATAACATTTACGTTTTTTTGTTTTATGACTTTTGCGCACCCCGCAATGTTTCATTGACGCAGCATCTACAAAATCCTTAAAACAGCAATTCTAAATGTCACCATAAACCACATAGAATTGAAAGGTGCAAAAAATATCGTTTTTTATACCAAAACATAAGAGTTACTGTTTTTGACTTTTGCACACCCAGCATTGTTTCCATTGACACAACTTCTCGTAAATCCATAAAACAGCTGAATTCTATATTCACCACAGTGAATTGAAAGTTCAAAAAATACCGTTTATTATAACCAAAACACAACAGAATTACGTGTTTTTTGGACTTTTGCCCAGTCCATATTTTATTGATAGACACCTTGTCAAGTTAAATTTGAATCCAGCAATTTGTTTGAGTTAGAGGGATTTTGAGAATAGCTGTGATTTGCCCGTCGTTTTTTAATAATGAGACTTTCCAAAACTATTCATACCTTCTCAAATTTTTTTATTTCTGACATGAGCAAAAATGCAGGTGGTAAGTGTAAGTTGGTCTTCAAGGGACCTTCAGCATATTGGATTAGTTGCCAGATTTGTGTTTGATGAGACCCGGGTCGTGATGGCAAAAGACACCAGAAGGCATAGTGTTTCTGAGACCAAATGGCATTAATTTATTAGTTAAAGCATCCTGTATTTAGTAATCCCCATTCATAGGGGTTGTTCATTTGATTTACATAAGGCATGACATCATATTTCAGACACATCACTTAATTTATGTACAAATTTAGTCCGTAAAACATCCTTATTAGGAATTAGTATAAGGTCAACATGTCATAATTCTTTTAAATCGAAATTAACAGTTATTAGGGATTTATTGAAGTAGCATTTTAATAACTTTACTATTAGTTGTTCTTTGAGGTACCTCATGTATTATATTTTTTTTTTTTTATTGTTTAATATATTTGGCACACCAAAAGTTCACACTAGCAATCTGTGATTAAAACAGGCATTTCTAGGGTTACAAGTCATCTTAAAACATATAAGGCGAAAGTTACCTTAAGAGAATTAACTCCTTAGTCTGACATATGAAAACATTTTTAATGGTCATCCTGTTAAAACAAAACCCCCCTTTTGGTGAAGAAGTAACACGCTGCTTGACATCCGACAACTCCCCCTCCTTCGATGGATTTCCTAATCTTTTCCGCCTTTCATGCTTTCCCCTTCCTAGTGAAGTCGGATACATCCCTGGCCCCCGCTCCTGAGAAGGGCGCCCCGATAAGACCCCAACGATGCACCTATCCATACCCTAAGTCTACAATACACTCCAGGTTACACTTAATATCTGGAAGGTGGTAATCCTGGGTACATGGGTAACTTATCCCTGTCAGGGGAGGGGTCAGTTTCCAACAGTGCTACTTCTAACATCACGAAACCAACAAAGGGAAATGTCCAGAAATTTTTACATTTTGGTAAGATCCATGGCATTCTTCACAGGGTGGTATGTCACATACATATATAATATTCACGGAAGCATCAACCATTCTTCGGAGAATCCTCGAGCACAGGGGGATACAGCAACATCCGCAAGTAATCAATATAGCTGCGCACCACCGCGACTGAAATCAGCAAACCTGGACACTAGATGGCCCATTTTCCAAACCAAGATTCCAGCCAGTCCAGGATGGGGTTCTCCGATACCAATAATTTTCTGCAAGTTCCTCAATATGGTGGTCAGTCCTTCCAAATCCTTGGTGACACCTACCATCAGGAGCTGTATGTGTTGGGATGAAAGTACAACAATAAGATCCGAACATCTTGCAAACCCCCCCTTTTTCCCGCCAAAAGCATGTCTAGTGCCATCCTATATGCATGTCATCAAAGAGTGGGCCCCATCTGGTCCGGCAAACCTCTTATTGCATCTCTAGTAAAATATGAATCTCTGTTGATTATAATAGATATAATTTTATCAATCTACATTCCTTTAAATTTACCGTTAACCCACCAAAAAGAACCGAATCAAACCAGCTTGCTATCTTTATTTCTGGCCTTGAACGTATCGGGGTACTCCTCTGGGGGAACTCCTATTTGTCTATAAGATTTTTGTGTCAAAGATCCCCTTTTGTACAATCTCTCTCTTTTCTCTAGTGAAACCTTCAGCACGTAAATTGTTAATTCTAGATGTATTTTGACTGAAGAGATTATTTGGAAGGGCATAATGTAATTTGCACCAGAGTGCAACTACCCACCCACGTCCAATAACTAATCTTGGTCTTAACGTCATATCTCCACACATCCACCATAAGTCAGTTCTTGCCACACTCTGGTTTATAAACCATTTAGCCTCATACTCATTTTTATCCTTGTCTACAGAAAGTGTCTTTTCACAAAATTCAGAGGTTAGATTCCCCACTACCTTCCCATTTCCTTTTTCGTTGAAACAGGTTGTAGTTCCCCTGGATAGCCACATCTCTGGGGGGTATCTGATCCACCATTACGCTGGAAACTTTTGAGCTAGGAATGTTACATATATTGTCATCTATAAGGTCCTATGAGGCTTGTATAGGGACATGATGCAGGAAAGTCCTTTTAGGTTTTACATTTCCATCCTCAAATTTAAATGGAATTGTCCCTAAGTTGGTCCCCCCTAGCTGTGCACATGCATACAATTTGTTTCTTTGATTTTGAAAGGCAGTGTACCTCATCCAAATTAAGCCACACGTTTTCTTTCTGTGTAACCCGTTTCTAGGGCGATTTTATCTCATAAGTCACTTCCTCAAATGATAGTGTGAGATCTAAATTGGGGGGTGGTGTTGAATTATGTGGTCTGGACTCCATGTCACTGCTATCTGTTCTTGTAAGGCTTTTAACCAAAAGGTTCCTGTTGAGTGACCCCTTGGTGGAACAAACGACCTAATACATATAGGACCTTCCATCTCCTGGTGAGGTGTCATTTATGTTTAATACTGGGGATTACAGGTCTGCCCTTGCCTCAGTGCTTTCTGGGATCACAACTCCCATTTGGGGGTGATCCTTAAAATAGTCCATCCTTTCTGGAGAGTGGTGCACCTGTCTGACTAACCCTGGTCATAGCTTCCTGTGGTGTTGGTTATCCCCATGGATCCCCCAGTATTCCAACCTGCATCTGAACCAAGAATTGCAGTTCATTCCCTGGGACTTGTGACACAGATGTAATGTTACAGCCCCTGGGTGCCCCGTAACCATTTATCATTGTCATTCCCACTTTGTTTGTCCCATTCACATGGTACCACCTTACAGAAATCAAAAGGAAGGTTGCGGATGGCCTGGAGGTGTTGAACCACATAGTTACCACATCCTCATTTGGGTTACCTGCTCCAGCCCCTCCCGTTTGAGCTGAATAGGGAATATCACCATCATCATGAGCAGAATCATCCTTCCGTTCCAGACTTTAACAGTGACTTGCAGGATTCCAGTTCGGCTTCCCTTCAAGTTTTACTGAGGAGTCTGTAGGTGCGAGAACCTGGAAAGGACGAAAAATTAAAAAAAAACAAAAACATCAAATCTTGGTTCCAGCGGTTTTCTGGTATGTCTCCTCACACTACCCAAACACCTGTCGAAGAGAATTAGAGCCCCTCTTGGCTGACTGGATTCTGGGAATAGAATCATAGACTTGTTTTTGTGTACAGTAGAGAGCCTTTTAAGCAGATTTTTTGACATAGCTAGTGAGACCTGTCACATTGAAGCTGTAGTGTTATTTGTGCGGAAATAAAGTCCCATACCTTAGGGCTGACCCAAATAGTACTCAAAAGGAAGACAATTTTTGTTTTTTGCCATTTGGTTGTATACCTACTGAAAAAGTGCTAATGGCAAGCACTCTGTCCCAAGGTTTTTTCCAACTCCTCACTAGCCTTGTTTGAATTTATAGCATTCAAAGTCCCATTCAGTCGTTCTATTTTTCCACAAATTGGGGGTGATAGGGATGTGGAAAGCTGACTTACCCCTAACATCTGCATTGGCTTGTTGCCTTTACCTCTCCAGTGAAATGGAGTACCTTCTGTCACTTTCCAAAGTTTCACATAATCCAAACCTACAGAATATTATGTCACTAGTTTATTTTCATTGCAGTGGCTTTTGCAGTGGCTTTTGGCATCGGGAAGCTTCAGGCCACCCTGATAAGAGATCTACAACAAACCAAGGACATATTTCAATAACGTGCTACCTTGGTAGCTTGTATAAATCCAAATTGCAAACGTTGAATGGAAAGATAAGCTTTTGGTGTATGTTTCTGGTGAACCTAGATTACTCTACCTGGGATGTGTTTGTTGATGCATGTGAGACATGATTGTGATATCTGGGTAAAACTGTTGTGACACCCCTGGATGCAAACCATCTGTTTCTCGAACTATAGCACACACATGTCATTTTTGGACAGGTGTGTTGGACCGTGTTGCTGGCCTTGACCATTTGCATGGTAATAAGGACCAGAGGCAAGCATACCCGCAATCCCACCCTCCCAGACCTCCACTTTCCTGAGCTCAGCCTTTGACCAGACCCACAGTCTTCCCCAGTGTATTTCCGGTCAGAGCTTCAGGATACCTAGTCTCGGCCGTAGCATCTCAGTGGTCATCATGACAGTGGGAGGGTTGCTGGTCCTCTTGTATCTTGTCCCAGTAATCTTGGGGCAGCTTGCCTCTCTCCACCCTTGGCTTTCTGGCCGCCACTTGGCCATTCTGTCTGCCCTCATCATAGACCACGTGACTCATTTGTGTTCAATGCTTTGTGTGTGCTTTTATCTGACTATGGCAACCTCTTTAGTAAGTAGTAAAGCCTCCAATAAGTTGGCGTGATGTAGGTGCCCATGTTTTATGGGAGTGCCTGCTGAGTGTTAGGAAATCCCTTTTCATTCCATATAGGACCTAATCATAGGCAATTCCAACAGCATACCCTGGAGTCCTGTGGTATAAGTTGCTGCTTTGTCTTTTGACCCCCGCTGCAGACGAGTGCGATAATCTCTGCTTGTTGGCCATACCGTGGCCGGTAAGCGGTTCAGCTTCTACTACCTCAGTTTGTGTGACCACTGACGAACCCAGTGTAGAACCTTCCGTCTTCACCGATGCTTTCAGAGCCATCCTACAATAAATTCAACATCGGAATTAGTGAGAGGTACATCAAAAACGTGAAAATCCTGATTTTTCTGTGCCATAAGGGCTATTGCAATCTGTTCATTTTGGATGTTCTGAACCTCCTTCATCTGATAAGCCCCTGAAAATATTGTGTCATCTGCCCTTTCCCCCCCTTTGTCACCACTCTACTTCAAGGGAATTAATTAGCTGATACAATGATCATGCATCGTTTTGAGGGTCACATTTGGGGAGCATGAGCAATGCACATTGGAGTCTGATTTTGTCCAAGCCACAGAGATTCTTGACTGGACTGGTTAAGGATATTATGTAGGTCATGCGGGGTGTAAATATTGACAGGATGGATCCACACTATTTCTGATGCCTTGTCCAACAGCAGTGCAACTGCTGCCACTGCTCGGACACAATGATGGGGAATCCTCTAGCAAACAGGATCCATTCTTGCAGAGTAAAGGCCACTGGCCTGTTTTGCTGACGTGCAGTTTTTGGCAAAACCCCTTTTGCATGCCCCCGTCATCTCCATACAGATACAGAAGAAACAGCTTACTGAAATCAGGGTACTAAGGCTATGGCTGAAATGATTGCAACTTTTAGCGAGTAAAACATCCTATGCCTTGGGGGTCAGCGGGAAAGGGTAAAAAGGCAAAATTAAAAAAGAGGCTGCATCAATAAAGATCTGATCTCACCCGGGGCCCCTGCAGTATGATACTAGCCCTGGAAGGTCCAAGTGTGGACACCTTTGTGGGCACAATTCCAATTGCCTTTTTCCTGTCCTCGGTCAAATGCCGGCTCCCTGAAGCAATTCCAAAAAAAACCAAAAATTTTTTTCCGGGGAAAAATTGTAATTTCCTAAAGCTTTCCCCCTTTTCTGCGTGTTGGGGAGTGTGATGGGGGTTCCAGCATACCTCCCTCAGGGGGCCGGGCAGGTTTTATTGGTTTTTTTACCTCCAGTTGGTGACCCATTAAAAACAATCTGTTCCCTCTGGTACAGGGTGGGCGAATTTTTGGGCCCCCTGTGGAAAATTTCCTCAAAATTTAAACCGGGAAAATGTAAAAAACAAATAGGACTGGCTTCGGGTGCTTGGGAAAAAAAAATATCGTTAGTAGATCAATGACTGTAAACCATGTGGCAGTGACTGGATTTGTGACAAATTTGTTGGTTTTGGCAACGTTGGTTTTTGAAAATTTGTACCCTTTTTTCACTCTCTGAGGTCGAACATTCTAAAAGTCACGGGCCCCCCTTTTTTTTCCTTTTTTTTGATGGGTACGGGGATGTTGCCACGACTTTGGGGTTTTCAATTCCCCCAGAAGAAAGAATGCTGAAATTTTTTTTTGCCTTTTGCCTCCTCTTGGCGGCTAAAAGGGTACTGCTTGATTTGAGGAGGCCTTGCCCCTGCTTCGTGTACCACTGGGGGAACTGGGGATATGTCCTATTCAGTTTTTGATTTTGCCCACGTATTCAGGGGCCCCGATCCAAAATTTGGATCTCAGTGGCGAGCTGAGTAGAACATGAGGCACGCTAATATTTTGCATAAATGTTTTTTCAGGGGTTCCGTTTTAATACTGGCCATTGGCTGATAATGTTTTGTGCCTGCAGGGGTTTCAGTACACTGACCCCAAAAAGTTAATCGTGCTTTTTCCTAACTTTTTGTCTTGGGGCAGCCTGTATGGTCAGAGTCTTAGGGGGGAGTGGTTTTTTTAGTGGGCATTCTTTAACCCAAAACCCTTCAAACCCTTAGTCAGGAGTATCATTGATATGTCAACAATGTCTGTTCCTGGGAATACATTTTTGGCACCCCCTATCAACCAGGAAAGGAAAATTTCCCCCCCATCCGGGGGGTGTACTGGGTTATCCTTTTTGGGGCCGCTGTTTGTGCCTGAAGGGGGAAAGAAAGGTACGGGGTTGCCAAATTCCTAGGTCATTTGGGGCCCAGGGAGTCTCCCTTTTCCTTTTGTCTTGGGCTAGGGGCCCTGTCTTGTCTGGGGCCCTTGTCCTCCTCAGGGGGGAAATCGGGACTGTCCCCCTCAAAGGGGGGGCCCTGGGGGGAACGGCCGCAATTCCAAATTTCACGGGGTTCCCCCCCTTTACTGATTTTTGTCTCCAAGTATCTCGATACATGCTGTATGGGGGTGGGTTTTTTTCTTTAGGTCTAATCCACCCCCTTTGCTACCCCCGCACTAATCTTCAATTTTTGATGTTCTCCAGTCGGTTTTGCTGTTTTGGCCCTCTGTCGGAGCTGTGGTTTTTAAAACCTGCCTAAACGCCCCTGGAAAAGCTTCCTCCCCACCTCCCCGTGGGTTTCTTCCTAAATCCAAATTTTTCTTAGCTTAATTTCCCCCGAATTTGGGCCACTGTGTCTTTTTGGGCCCTGCCTACATCGATAGGGAATTTGGTGATTCCTCCCTTTTGTCTGCACCACGTTCTAGACCCCCTTAAAAAGCTTTACCTATTGCACTGTTTGGGTTTTAAATTTTTACCATGTGAAGTATTATCGGTTTCGCCACCCCCTTTTTATATCATCCATGCTGCTGCCCCTGGTTCACCAAATTTTCCCTCAAGATGGATGTAGGCCGACCAGGTACAGTTTAGGTATAGCGACCCCAACACCCTTAAAAAGCCATTGGCAAGTCAAAGGACTGGGGGGATCTTTATTTTAAGCTATCTGATCGGGGGGGTCCAAGGTTTAACTGGTCACTGTATTCACCACTGGGGCTCGGTGCTCATAGGGAGATGGCCCAGGGGTTGATGTGGCGCATAGGTGCCTTTCTTCATCAATATTTCCTGTTGCATTATGTATTGGAGACGGGTCAGCTGTCTCTCCTCACTAGTTCATGTCCTCTCGTTTTGGAAACAGGAGATGAGTAGTCGCATTTGGGATCATAAATATCTCCCTGAGTGTATGACTACGGATATAATCCTGTCGCTTTTTTCCTGCTTTGCCTCGGTCTTCCCACAGAGCTAGGCATGTGTCCAGAAGTCGGGATTCTGTGCCCACAAACCCAGTCCATAACTTTCCCTACTGTACCACCATACAGGTGTAAAGTGCAAGGGGGTGTTCTTTTCTAATTTTCTAAGCTTTCCTACCTCTGGGCTGTCCTCTTGTCTTCCTATATCTAATTCCTTCCTCAGTCTCTTCCTTACACCATACTCCTTCCCGTTCCATTTCTTTTGCTACACTGGCCCTACATTTCTGGCTTGATCAAGTAACTTATGAATCTCTGAGCCACCACCACTTGTCACTAGGCAGAAATGCCACAGTGATGCGTCCAGTATGGGTCATCACACTTCCCCATACACTTCACAACTTGCCTGAACCCTTTACAGCCGCTATTCCTCATCGCTGGCTTCACAATCTCACGTGCATCCCTGCTCTCCTTGCTTTAAGTGACTTGGCCTCACCACCCATCTTGCGGTAGTGATCCCTCCTTTGAAACTCTTAAACCACAGACAAACAAAACAAACAAACAAACAAAAGTGAGGTAGATAGTAAAGTATGGGTTTTGAGGGAAAGTATGGTCAAAGGGAGGGTGACTGGGACGTGTACCCTTGACTATGTGTAGTATACTTAAACACACCTAGTTAGTCCTATCTCAGACAGGATTTTTATTGATTCTATCCTTATACAAACATACGCTCACACTTCTTCCAGCAGAACACCATTCGGAGACCCTTTATGTGTAAAAAACATGTAACATATATTTTATGGCCCGTGTCTCAGAGAGACAGGTGTGGCAGTGAATAGCAGCGGGAGATACAAAGGTCGTTCACGCTACAGGAGACAGTGACCTTAAGAGTCTTAGGAATAGACTCCTTGCTAGTTTTTACAACTAGTAAAGGAAAATGGAAAAGACACAGACATACATTAAACAAACCTAACTCTTTCATCCTTGTTGATCATAAACAAAGCCTAGTCCCCGTTTTCTCTTTATCTCTCTGCCTCTGACTGATTCTGAGTGCTTCCCTATGTAACCTTCCTCCCCTTATCCTCACCCATCTCCTCAAATTTTTTTCTGCGCGTTTTCAAAAACGCTACATTCCTGGGCTACCCCTTGCTGAACCTGACAACTGCAAAATATTAATATCATATATAAATTTTTTAATCGTGCACAACATCATTTTAGGTGAGTAGCCCCAAATATGATTTTAGGACTTGGCATGTGACTATCCAAGTCACGTCCACTAAATCCCCCCTTGGTCTTTGGGTGAGAAATTGTACTTACATAAGACTCAACTTGTATACACATATATTATAAATACCTGGGGGGAGGGTGAGGGGCGGGGTGGGGGGGGAGGGGGAGCCATAGGGTAATAGCCCCAAAAACCCGACCGCAGAAAAGAAACCAAACCTTCTCTAAACCCTCTATTTCTATTGTGGGCATATTAGCAGCTGAGTTTTTACATATATGCACAAAACAGACATGAGACACACATATACTCCCAATCCCAATATACCATTAAAGTAATCACAGAGGAATATGTCTACGTTCTTGACCAAAAAGTGGTCTGAAGTGCCAGAAAGACTTAGTCTATAACATTACCCCAGAAGTCCGGCATACAGAAGTAGATAAGGAGACACAGAGAAGTTTTTGAAGTGTAAGAATCTTAAATGATATCTTTACCTTTGTACACCGGTTTTTGGTCTGTGTGTCCCTGAACCACCGTCTGCAGAAGCACCGGCTCTCGAGAAAGTGGCAGTCTTCCAGCCTCACGTTGTTTGCGCCAGCTTGTTAAGTTGTCTTTCAAATGGGACCTTCAGGTAATTGGATGGTTGCCAGATTAGTTGGAGACCCGGGTCGTGATGCAAAATGACGCAGAAGACAGAGTTCTCTGAGACCAAATGCATACTTTATTGGGTTTAAGCATCTGTATTTATACCCATTCATAGAGGAGGTGTTCCCTTAGATTACCTAAGCATGAACATCAGATTTAAGAACACATACAACTTGATTTAGGTACAAAGTTAGTCCCCTGACAACATCCTTATTAGGAATTAGTAGAGGTCCAACATGTTTTCTTATTCTTTTATCGAAATTACAGTTATTAGGGTTTTATTAAGAAGATTTTATTACTTTACTGATTAGTTGTTCATTGAGGTATCATGTATAGTTTTTAATGTTTTTATTTGATCCACACCAAAGTTCACTAGCAATCTGTGATTAAACAATTTCCATAGGGTACAATCTTCTAAACTTATAAGGGAAAGTTACTAGAGAATAACTCCTAGGTCTGACAATAATACATTTTTAATGTCATCCTTAACAACGCTAATAAAGTTATATCACGTTTGTGGCCCTAAAATACAGTTTTCATGGATTTTGGCGCTAAAATACGTTTTTATTTCAGATTTTGTAGCAAAAAATCTGTTTTTAAGTTTTTTTTGCGCCAAAATCCGTAAAAAGCAGACTTTAGCTCCAAAACCCATAAAAAAACGGACTTTAGTGCCAAAATCCGGAAAAATTTTTTTAGTGCCAAAACCCATAAAAAATGTATTTTTAGCAATAAAATTCATAAAAAAACATATTTTTAGCGACAAAAGCAAGATAACTTTAGAAGTGCCAAAATCCAAAAAAAAGTATTGAAGCGCCAAAATCCTTAAAAAATTATTTGCAAAAAACATAATTTTTTAGTGAGACAGAACGAAAAAACTTAATAGCGGAAAAAACATATTTTAGTGCCAAAATCTGTAAAAAAAACTTAGTTTTAGCGCCAAAAGCGAGATAACTTTATTAGAGCCAAAATCTGTAAAGAAAAGGATTTTAGCACCAAAATCCCTTAAAAAAATGGAATATTGCGCCAAAATACATAAAAAAAAAACATATTTTTAGCATCAGAAGCACGATAACTTTATTAGCGCAAAAATATGTTAAGAAAAAGATTTTAGCGGCAAAATACATAAACAGATTCTGGCACCAAAATCCGTAAAAAATTTATTTTTAGCGTCAAAAGCAAGATAACTTGTTTAGCGCCAAAATCTGTAAAAAAATGGATTTTAGCATCAAAATCCATAAAAAAAAGATCTTTTCTCCTCTCACAGCAGGAGGTTTGTTACAGTTGAATCCAGTCTTCTATGAACTCTAGAGCAGCACAGATCTGTCTCCTTTCTATGTTTAGGCACCGGGTACAATATGCTGTTATTTCTTAGAGCACTGCAGTGTTACTGTGGAGCTGCACTGGCTGTAGCTTGATGAAATAGTTGCCCTTATTCTGAGAGAGAGAGCATAATGCTCACTCCCGTGAATACGACCTGGGGCCAGACAGAATGTAAATTAGTAGAGCTGTCAGCCAATGAAATGAAAGGAGGAGGAATCCAGCCAGCACTGGAGATCAGTGTTTACACAAAACAAAGATAAGGAATACTGTGAATACAAGACAGCTTTGCTAATGACATCCAATTGCAAAGTTGCTTGTTTTCACTGTCCCCTTATTCTGAAGACCATTTAATGAAATTATAAAACCCCTTTAAATATTTTAGTAGTTTCCCACATAATCACTTACCAATTACTAACTTAAAATCTGCTGTTTATAGCTTGTTTATAGCTTGTTTTCAAGAGATACAACCTGTAGTTTTGTTTCAGCTTTCTGTTCAGTTCCAGCACTAGGAAGGTGAGCGCTGTAGCTATGCAGCAGTTGGAGATTGTAGCTGATGGAACTAGGAACTAATGAGAAGGCTCAGCAGTCAGGAGTAGGGATAAGCGAATCGAATCTGATGAAGTGAAATTCGTTTCGAATTTCAGGAAAAAAATTGATTGTGAACGAAACCAAAGTTCATGGTGATTTGTGGTAACGAATCTAAAATGGCCACGAGCACATGGCATGACATGGGGCAAAGAAATATGGGAGGAAGAAAGGAATACCCTCAGTTACATGTGCAGACATGCAGCCAGCCAGCTTCTGTGATGTCACAGCCCTATAAATAGGGCAACCATTTTACATTCTGCCACTTGTCACTGTGTCTCTTATGCACACACACATCTTTTTTTTTTTTATTGAAAATTTTATTAAGCTTTCAATATTGAACAGAAAAGATATTACAAATAGATATATACGAAAAGAAATCTTCGATATACATGCCTGACAAGAGACATCAAGTAAAGTATCACATAGTGATTAAGGCGTATCTGAGACAGGTATAAAATCTTAGAACCTTTTTAAGCAATAAAGCATTATATGCAGTTGTTCAAACTTTAAATCAGCAAATTCAACTTCAAAATTCAAAGTATATGAGAAATTTAAGACATACAGACATATGACACTGTAGACAAAGGGAAGAGGGATCGGAGCAGGATAGGGGGATGGAGAGAGAGGTACATAAAAGATGCCTAATATGTGCTATGCTGGATTCAGAGTCCGATAAACATCCCAGGGGAGCCACGTCCTCTCAAACTGGTCCAACCTGTCATGCAGAGCCTTATTTCAGCTATTCTTTGACAGAGATCCTCCGCACTAGGTGGTGCGGTCTGACGCCACCTTCACGAGATCAGGCACCTGGCTGCAGTCAAGATGTATAGCATTAGGGTGGAGTCAGACTTAGAGGGACCTTTTACAGGGCCACTTAACAGGTAGGTCAGAGGATCAAGGGGAACTCTTACCTCTAAAACACTGAGTAAGAGATTCTGCACGTGCATCCAAAATCCTTGGATTATTGGGCAATCCCAAAAGATATGGAGGAGCGTTCCAACAGAGGCTCGGCACCTCCAGCAGATTTGCGGGAGCTGAGGATTCCACTTATGTAGGACTTCAGGGGTATGATACCAAAATAGCAATATTTTAAATAAATTTTCTCTGTATGTGGTGCAGATTGAGGACTTAGCTGCAGCTTTCCATATGGCCTGCCAAGTCGGATAAGGGATTTCCCTGCCTAGATAAGATTCCCATTTAACCATGTATCTGTGGGTTGGGGCTTCTTCGGGGGATGGAATCGAGAGGATAGTATAGAGTGTCGAGATAAGCCCCTTAGTGGAGTGGCCCGCTTTACATATATGTTCGAATGGAGTCGGCATAGATAATGTGGACGTGCCAAACATAGAGGACAAAAGGTGTGAGATCTGCAAATAATGAAATTGCGATCTCTCTGGGAGTTGGTAATCCCTCTGGAGGGTTGAGAACGGGATCAGCTTCTGATCCCCAGGTCTTGCAATATCCACAAATCGAAATAGCTCATGCCCCAGCCACGGCCCAGCGACTAGCCTCGACGATCCTGTAGGGAGTAGGGGAGTGCATAAGGGAGGCCATAGGTGACGCCTTAGAGGCCAAATTAAACCTGTCCTTGCAGTAGTTCCAAATCTGTTGGGTAAATTTAATAGGGCCCAACAGATAGGCTAGCTCGGGCAGAGGCCTAGAATGCCATAAGAGTGCATTCAGATGGATTGGAGTGAGCCATAGCTTCTCAATCTCCATCCATTTGGAATACGCCCTGAAAGTGGACCATGCCGGGATGCGACGTAAATGAGAGGCCCAATAATAAAGAAGAATGTCAGGAACTGCCAGACCGCCCCTTTGTTTACTAGCCATAAGTACACTCTTGGCCACCCTATGCCGACCTTTTGCCCATATAAATCGCTAGATGGCTGCCTGGATAGCCCGCAGCTCCCCTAACGGGACTGCCACCAGTAGAGCTTCAAAAAGGTAAAGGAGTTTGGGCAGGATGGACATCTTAACAGAGTTTATTCTCCCGAAGAAAGAGAGCGGAAGGGAATGCCATTTAGAGAGTAGGAGTTTTATCTCCTTAAAGAGCGATGGAAAATTTGCACTATAAAGTGAGCTATACTGAGTGGTTATCTGCGTTCCTAAATACTTAAGAGAGTGAGTCTGCCATCTAAAGGGATAATTGTGTTGGAGGGTTAGTAGAACCTCCTGGAGAATGTTTATAGGGAGAGACTCCGTCTTAGTGGTGTTAATTTTATACCCAGACAGAGTTCCCAACTCGGCAAGGAGGGCGTGGATGGCTGGCAGAGAAATATGCATTTCTGTGAGTGTCAAAAGGATATCATCTGCAAAAAGAGACAACTTAAACTCCCTATCCCTGATCTGGATGCCTTTAATATTGGGATTGGCTCGAATAGCAGCAGCAAGGGGTTCGATGCAACCTTGCCTGGTACCATTGTGGATCGTAAAAGTTTCTGATACATAATGAGGTAGTTTAATAGAAGCAGACGAGGAACAATATAAACCCTTTATTGCTGCCACGAATGGTCCAGAAAAGCCGTAGGCCGATAATGTTTCAAATAGAAACGACCAGTTTAGCCTGTCAAAGGCCTTTTCTGCATCCAGGCCAAGGAGTAGGGCCTGCCTTGATTAACCGCATCCACCAAGTCAATCGTTCGCCTCGTATTATCCCCCCCTTGCCGGAATGGAACAAAGCCCACCTGATCCTTGTGGATTAACTGGGGAAGCCACTGATTTAATCTATTAGCCAGAATTTTCGTATATATTTTTAAGTCTGAATTAAGGAGTGTGATTGGCCTGTAACTGGCACTATCAGCTGGGTCTTTACCCGGTTTATGAATGAGGGTAATGTGGGAGTGAGACATGGAGTCAGGCACAGGAGCCCCCTTCATAAAGGAATTGTAAAGCTGTAACATATATGGGGTCAAAATCTCTGAGTATACTTTGAACTACAAGTACAGAAGACCGTCTGGACCAGGGGCCTTACCTGACGGAAGGTCTTTAATGACCTCTAATAGTTCTTCCATTTGTATAGGGGCCCCAAGTGAGGACAAAGCTTCCTGTGGAAGGGGTGCCAACTAACACTGGCTCAGGAAGTCCTGTATAACTTTTTGGGCCATGTCTCGCCGCTCAGGAAGAGTCGAGGGCAAGGAGTAGAGATCCGAGAAAAAGTGGAGAAACAGCTTGGCGATAGATGCAGGATCATATCGCAAGGTGCCATCCCTGTCGCTAAGGGCTTGGGGCACAGAGCTAGTCGACCTCTCCTTGAGCTGTCTGGCCAGTTTGTATGAGCCTTGTTGCCGTATTCATAATATTTTTGTTTAGAATAGAGGAGTAGTTTTTCTTCCTTGCGTACGGCCAGATCTTTCAGTTCGCCACGTAAGGCTACAATGCACCTTAGTGTGGTAACCCTGGGATGCTGGAACATCTTCCTTTCGAGCCCCCTCAGAAGAGTCTGGAGGGTTTTAGCCTTCTCTGAATAATCCTTTTTTAACTTAGCACCCAATGCTATACAATGGCCACGGAAGACAGCCTTATGGGCCTCCCACAGGACAGAAGGTGAGGAGACCGTGCCCTCATTCAAATCAAAATAGGAGGAAAGGGAATCACGCAGTACCTCTCTTTGAGGCGGCCTCTTAATGAGAGTCTCGTTCAGGCACCAATAACACGATCGGATCGAGGAGGATTGAAAGTCAAAATCGGCCGTGACCTGTTGCATGGTCGGACCAGGTGATTGGTCCAATGCAAGAGCCTCTCAACATACGAAGAGTCGGCACATTGCCAAAAAAATAATCGAGCCTGGTATGAGTCTGATGGGGATGGGAGAAGAAAGAGTATTCCTTGTCTTTAGGGTGGTTTACCCTCCAGAGGTCAAAGAGCCCATGAGATCTGATGAGCTTTCTGAAGGCCGCCGAAAGCCTAGCTGAGTTTAGACCAAAGGCTTTCCCCCCCGTGGCACACCTGTCCATTGAATCTGAAAAGATTAGGTTGAAGTCTCCTCCTAAACACACGGCCGTGGAGGGAAATTTAGTGAGCTTGGCAAATACTCTGTGCAAGAAAGATATCTGGGAGGAGTTTGGCACGTACACATTACACAGGGTGATTGGTTTCCCACCAAGTGTGGCGTTAAGAATTATATGTCGTCCTGCCGGATCGACCAGCGATGCCTGTACTTGCAGAGGGCAAGTTCTGGATATCAGTATTGCAACCCCGGCCTTTTTTTTGTCATTAACAGCAGAAAAGACCGTCGGATATATGTGCTGGGCAAAGCTGAACGTTCCTTTGGAGTCATAATGAGTCTCCTGCAGGAAGACCACATCCGCCCTCAAAGACCGGCACTCCCTCAAGGCCAACCTCCTCTTCACATTAGAATTGAGCCCCTTTACATTTAAAGTAACACAACGGACCATGGCCGCAGGTAAAGGGGAGTATAATGTACAAACTATGGGGAGCTCTATGGAAACGTATGTATCAAGAGGCTATCTTCCTTATTCTGTATATAGGCAAAGACCTCAGATGAGGATAGTGACAGGGGAGGGGATGGAACAGTAGGAAAGGAACAATTAGACATCGACTAGGTAAACAGAAATGAAATCAAAAGTGAAACCAACAAGTATTCACCACAATGAGTAAATATGAACCTGGAGTAAGGCAAAAAACTACTCCTAGTGCCCCTTCTGAAGCGTACGTATGCTGGGTTTCAATGGTTTGGAGGTTATCACGGGCTATCACCGAGAACCCAACAAAAAATAAAAAGAGAGGGTCGTTAGTTGAAAGCCCGCCCTCCTAGGACTTACTAAAGAGAGCTAAGCTCTACAGATGAGAAAAAAATGAAAAAACCCTTCTCTGTTCCCTCTGGCCAAAAATTGCGAGAGGAAAGAGAGAGATACCGGAAAAAAGGTATACCACAAAACTCAAGAGAGGTTCATGGGTCAAGCAACCAGCAGGCCATCTTCTAAATTATAAACTGAAAAATATAAGCCCTGTAACTGGATTTGAAGAGAAAGAGCAAAAGCAGAAAACACCAGTCCCAAACAATAATATGAGAGCCTCTACTCAGCTGTCCGTCGCTCAGTCTTGGTCTCAGCGAGGAGGCGAACGTCTGTTCTTCTGCGTCGGAGGAGAAGTACCCGGAGAGCGTCCTTTATGATTTGTAGCCAGCTGCCAGACTGGAGGCGGTGGAGGTGGTATAACGGGAAGTTCCCAATCATCCAGCCTCGGGATAGGGATCTGAAGTGTTTTACAAAAGGCCGGAAGATCCGAGAAAACTCTGAGTACCGCTGACCGACCTTCAACTCGAGCAGAGAGAGCAAAGGGAAAGTTCCACCGATAGAGTATGCGCCTTTCTTTCAGAATGGCTAGGAGCGGTCGAAGGTGGCGCCTTTTTTGCAACGTGTGCCATGATAGATCGGAAGAGATTTGAATGGGGACACCTTGGTAGTCAATGTTGCGCAGACCTCTAGCCCTTCCCATAATGGCTTCCTTCACCGCATGGTCATGTAGGCAGCAAATGATCTCCCTAGGAAGTGGGGTGGATCCTTTGGGTCGGAGCGCTCCGTGGGCCCTATCTAGTTTTACAGGGCGAGGGGGGGGGGGGGAAATCCCCAGGATCTGGTTGAATACAGTGTCCAGGATGGTTTGGAGGTTCTCCTCCCCCTGTGTCTCAGTAAGTCCCCGTACCCGTATGTTGTTCCTACGGCCTCGGTTATCAAGATCTTCGACCTGTCGGGTTAGATCTCGGACTATAGACATCTGTGCAGAGATAGAGGGGTGAATCTGGGCAATATACTTTCGTGTGTTATCATGAATCATAATGATTCATGATCCTCCTCCAATGTTTCCACTCGAGATGCTATTTGCTTAATGTCCTGCCTAAGGGCCGTGTTCTCATCTTTGAAAAAGGTCTTCATATCGTCTTTAGTTGGCAATTGCTGCAATAAATCAGCCCACAGGTGTCGGTCTGGTGGAAAAGGGCTGTGCTGAGCCGAGGAGGGTGCAGGAGATCCCTGCCAGAAGAAAACACCACTGCCTGAGTCCAACGTGCGGGGTGATGGAGGAGGCCCTGAATCCACCATATCTGAGCCCAGGGAGGGTCTCAGCGGAGGAGCCCCTGCAGCGGCTTTGGGGCTTAGGGCCTTTTGAGGAGGGCTTGCCGCCTTATCGCTGTATAGTGGCGGGTTAAGCGCCATGTCGGCTGGATGCAGCTGCACGTGTTGGTGCTGCGGGGGAGAAGGCGGGGACACCGCGGTGCTTTGTACCTGATGCGGCTCCGAATCCTCTGCCCAGTCCGTGGCCGCAGCTGAGAGAAAGGCGAGCCGCTCTAGTTGCCCTGGTCTACGGGCAAAACGGGGGTCCTCCGGACCCGATACCACCGCTATGTGAGGCTGCGGGCAGGCAGATGTAGACGCAGACTGCAGGGATGCCGGCTGTGATGGCGGGAGAGGGACTCGCGGCACCGCGCGAGCAGGCACAGGAGCGAGGTATAGGTCCAGCGCTGTCTTAGTCCGTGAAAGGACCGGGGCCCTCCGTGGGGTGTTAGGTGGTGGCTGGGATCTCCTTTAGGGTGAAGATGGCGTTAGGGCTTGCTGAAATAGATGGCCTGTGGTCAGAGCTCCTCTAGCATGCGACCATCTAGCTTGACTTTCGGCCACGCCCCCCATGCACACACATCTTTATGTAGCTGCACTACATTGTACTCTGTACAAAATATTTCCGATTTTACAGTTACTGGGGTGAAATACCTTTCAAATACACAGTGTGTGTGTGTGTGTGTTGTGTGTGTGTGTGTGTGTGTGTGTGTGTGTGTCATATACACAACTGTTCCTGAACCAGTGTTTTTTTTATTTTGGGACATTGCTCCTTGTGGCAAAGAGTTAATTTTTTCACTTATTATGGTGAACTCTGTGTGAAATTCAGTGTGTGTATTTCACCCGTACAAACATCTCAAATCCAACCATTTCAGTCTTTTGGAATATTGCTATCTGTGGCAAAGAGTTAATTTTTTCACTTATTGTGGTGATTCTGTTAAGCCCTGATACATGTAGAGCCCCCCCTCCCCACCCCCCGCCCCCCAAGGGAAAGAGCGGAGAGGGTGTCGGAAGTAATTTTGCATTGACGTCACTGATCATTTTGCCTTCCTTTGATCCTTCAGTGTCCGCTTTCAATTCATAAATGATCCAATAGTATTGCTAAAGGCGAAAACAAACAGGAGTTGATCAAAAAAAGATATAAAAAGTAAATGTAATATTTGGATGTCTTCTGTGTTTTGTGTCCACTCCTGCTTTTGGCTACGTAATCATAAGACAATCCTGATGCAAGCAAAGGACCATGTCATACTGGCCTTACGGCTTCTCCGAAGACACAATTGGTTGTTTTTGTCTTTTTAATTCCTTCTGACAGATTAAAAGAAGGGGAAAACCAACCATAGTAGCGACATCATAGAGTGGTAGACGGTGGAAACAGCATTAGGAAACCACAGGGTGAGTGGTCAGTTGGTAGCATCATGGGTAGGCCACAAAGTGGCACAATGACAGATTGTGGAGGTGGCAGCAGCATGAGTAGGCCACAGATTGGCACAATTATACAGTGTGGAGGTGGCGGAAGCAACAGTAGCAGCAGCATCAGGCTGAAGAGTTGGACAATGACATAATTTTAAGGTGGCGGCAGCTAGGTGACACAATGAGGAGGTGGTGGCAGCAGCAATCCAGAGAGTGACATGGTGACATAGCCTGGAGGTGACAGAGGCAGCAGCATGAGGAGACCTGAGTAGTGAGGTGGCAGCAGCATCAGAAGGCTACATAATAGCCCAGTAAAGAGTGGGGAGGTGGGTGGCAGTACCCAGGGCCTTTCCTAGGCAAAATTGCACTCGGGGCGAGGTGAAGTAATTTCGCCACCCCCCCCCCCCCCCATCTGTAGCATAATGCGCCACATTGCAACACCATCAACCAAATCCAAAATATACAAATATCTTTAACACAATGTGCTACGTATAAAACTACTAAATATTAGTCACACAGTTACTTAATAACACTGCTAAACAAAACCAGAATATAAAGGCTAATAGTACCAATGTCCTACTAAGACCACATATCACCAGCACACAGTGACCGAATAATACCACAACATCATGACCACATATCACCAGCACATAGTGACTGAATAATAGCACCACACCATGACCACATATCACCACCACATAGTGACTGAATAATACAACATACAATTATGGAATACAAACCATTATACTACAATTAATTTTACCCTCATACAGTGGATACCAGCTGTACACAGGCTCTGCAGACATATAATTGATTACAGTAAAGTTACACCCAGGCAATTACAGGAGACGTCTCTGAAGAGTTGTTGTCTTTCTTTCTCTTTTTCTCCATCTGTCCCAGACCGTCATAACGTCTTCTCCCGGCCTCGACTCTTCACTGTAAAATGTACAAAACACACATCTTAGACTCACTTTATCAGCACTTCTCTACCAATTCCTTACTCTATACAAACTCCCCATCTATAGCACCTCATATGGTAGCCATGTAATATGCCCCCTGGTAGCCATGTAGTAGCCCCCTGTAGCCAGACAGAAGCCCATGTAGTCAGGTAGTAGCCTCTTATAGCCAGATAGTAGCCCCCTATAGCCAGGTAGTAGTCCCTTATAGCCAGGTAGTAGCCCCTCTAATAGCCCTTATAGCCAGGTAATAGCACCTATAGTCAGGTAGAAGCCCCCTACAGCCAAGTAGTAGCCCCCTATAGCCAGGTAGTAGCATCCTATAGCCATGTTGTAGCCCCCTATAGCCAGGTAGATGCCCCTATAGCTAGGCAGTGCCCCTTACAGCCAGGTAGATGCCCCTATAGCCAGGTACATGCCCCCTTACAGCCAGGTAGATGACCATTACAGCCAGTTAGATGCTCCCTTACAGAGATAGATGCCTTTACAGCCAGGTAGATGCCCCCTTACAGCCATGAAACAGTGGACAGAAGCAGTGGAATGACGTTGTTCATGCCAATAGTCCTGGCGGTGTCACGCATGAGCTGCCACTGGCTGACATCAAAATTACACAGGAGAGCACTCCTGTCCACTTGGATTATCAAGAATTCAAGAATTAATTAATGGTCTTTTTCTGTTCATAGATTTCTCTCTGTTTTTCTCCTGTTTTTTCTCTCTTTTTTTCTCTTTTCAAAGTTTCTCTGTTCTGTTCTGCTCAAGGCGGGAGGGGGGGGGGTGCTTGGCGGTCTAAGAATGACTGGCGCCCTGAGGGGTGAGGAACAGGAGCCGCTGGACCAGTAGATGATGGGAACGACAGACAGCTCCCTGCGGCAGAGGTGGTGGAGTCTTGACTACCTGAAATGGGATGTGTGCCACTGGATGCTGCTGCTGTTGCTGCGGCAGGATGGACCACCACATCTGAGTCACATTTCTCCCAGGCCACTGGATGGTGACGCTGCATATGTTCATGCAGGGCCGTGGTGCCAATATTAGGTCCCTGGTCAGGCTTAACTTTCTGCCCACAGATTATAAATATACCCATGTTCGCCTCCTCCTGTGTCTTGGCAAAAAACTGCCACAATGCCGAATAGGTGATTTTACCACCAACGCTCTGCACTGACTGATTGCTACCACCGCTTCCTAGGTGAGCCCCTAAGCCACTCCTTTCTGAAGGGACCTGAGGGACTGGAAGGGACCTGAGAATCGAGTGGTCTACCTCGTGGCCATTTGCCTCCTAACCTCGCACTGCTACTAAACTGCTGACTCCCGGCCACAGTACTGACTTGCTGGCTGCGCCGCTGCCTGATGCGTAAGCTGACGCCTTCTTCTCCCGGCGATGATGATGAAGCCCTTGCTTCACCCAGCTCCCAAGTGTGATCGGCTACATCGTCATCGATTAATGTTTGCCTATCACTACTGTCTTCCTCAATGGTCTCAGTGTATAGAGCCTGACCACTCACAACATAACCTTCCATGCCACTCTCTTCATGACTATTTTTCCACCTACTGCAAGAAGCAGCGGATGTCTGTCCAACCTCTTTGCTGCCCAGTAGCTGCTCACTGTCCTCAAATAGTTCGTCCTTGCTGTATAGTGGCTCAGAGCCCACAGCACATAGTAGTTTTCTGGCTGGGGGAAACAAATGTGACAGAGGCAAGTTGAGGACAGGTGAGGGCCCCTGACCTGCTCCCGGGCCATGCCAACTAAGAGTTGTGTCTGATGAACCCACCGACTCTTGGCCGGGTTGTCAGATGTTATCTGGGAGGAAGTGGATGACCTAGTCAACTATTCAAGAACCGTTGGATTAGTGGTCAACAAACGGCCGCTAGATGACACTGGTAGCTCTGGCCTCACCGAGTGACCCCTGCTGTGATGTCCCCTTACTGTGCTGTGACCTGTGCCTGCTCCAGGAACATTTGTGCCACTGCCCCTCCCATGTGAAGGGCCTGCCACCTCTCTGTATGACATACTGTTTGATAAAAAATTTACAATAAAACAAACTCTGTTTAATGTAGATGTGTGTATGTGAGAAATACACACACTGTATTTCAAAGATAGTTCACCACAATAAGTGAAAAAGTAACTCTTTAGCACAAAGCAATATCCCAAAATTAAAAAAATACTGGTTCAGGAACATGTGTACATATGACACAAACACACTGTGTAGTTGAAAGATATTTCACCCCAGTAACTCTAAAATCAGACGTATCTGGCACAGAGTACAATCTAGTGCTGCTGCAGAGAGATCCGTGTGCATAAGAGACACAGTGGAAAGTGGCAGATTGTAAAATGGCTTGCCTATTTATAGGGCTGTGACATCACAGAAGCTGGCTGGATGCATTTCTGCATGTCATGGCATTGACGGCATTCCTTTCTTTCTCCCATAGTTCTTTGCCCCATGTCACACCATGTGCTTGCGGCCATTTTAAATTTGTTGCCACGAATCACAACGAAATTCGGCTTTGTTTAGAATTGAACCTAGTCAACCCTTTAAGAACCATTGGCTTGGTGGTCAACACACAGCTGCTAGATGACACCGATAGCTCTGGCCTCGTCGAGTGACCCTGCTGCGTTGTCCCCTTACAGTGCTGCGACCTATGCCTGCGCCAGGAAAATTTGTGCCACTGCTCTTCCCATTTGAAGGGCCTGCCACCTCTCTGTCATACTGTTTAATCAAAAGTTTACAATAAAACAAACTCTTTTTAATTTAAATGTGTGTATATGACAAATACACAGGCTGTATTTCAAAGGAGTTTAACCTTATAAGTGAAAAAAGTAACTCATTGGTGCAGAGAACAATATCTCACAATAATAACCTGCCTATAATGGAGTTAGGGCCAGAAATATTTGGACAGTGACACAAGTTTTGTTATTTTAGCTGTTTTCAAAAACATGTTCAGAGCTACAATTATATATATAATATGGGCTGAAAGTGCACACTCCCAGCTGCCATATGAGAGTTTCCACATCCAAATTGGAGAAAGGGTTTCGGAATCATAGCTATATAATGCATTGCCTCCTCTTTTTTAAGGGACCAAAAGTAATTGGACAATGGACTCTAAGGGCTGCAATTAACTCTGAAGGCGTCTCCCTCGTTAACCTGTAATCAATGAAGTAGTTAAAAGGTCTGGGGGTTGATTCCAGGTGTGTGGTTTTGCATTTGGAAGCTGTTGCTGTGACCAGACAACATGCGGTCAAAGGAACTCTCAATTGATGTGAAGCAGACCATCCTGAGGCTGAAAAAAAAAGAACAAATCCATCAGAGAGATAGCAGACATGCTTGGAGTAGCAAAATCAACAGTCGGGTACATTCTGAAAAAAAAGGAATTGACTGGTGAGCTTGGGAACTCCAAAAGGCCTGGGAGTCCACGGATGACAACAGTGGTGGATGATCGCCGCATACTTTCTTTGGTGAAGAAGAACCCGTTCACAACATCAACTGAAGTCCAGAACACTCTCAGTGAAGTAGGTGTATCTGTCTCTAAGTCAACAGTAAAGAGAAGACTCCATGAAAATAAATACAAAGGGTTCACATCTAGATGCAAACCATTCATCAATGCCAAAAATAGACAGTCCAGAGTTAAATTGGCCGAACAACACCTCAAGAAGCCAGCTCAGTTCTGGAAAAGTATTCTATGGACAGATGAGACAAAGATCAACCTGTACCAGAATGATGGGAGAAAAAAGTTTGGAGAAGAAAGGGAACGGCACATGATCCAAGGCACACCACATCCTCAGTAAAACATGGTGGAGGCAACGTGATTGCATGGGCATGCATGGCTTTAAATGGCACTGGGTCACTTGTGTTTATTGATGACATAACAGCAGACAAGAGTAGCCGGATGAATTCTGAAGTGTACTGGGATATATTTTCAGCCCAGATTCAGCCAAATGCTGCAAAGTTGATCGGACGGCGCTTCATAGTACAGATGGACAATGACCCCAAGCATACAGCCAAAGCTACCCAGGAGTTCATGAGTGCCAAAAAGTGGAACATTCTGCAATGGCCAAGTCAATCACCAGATCTCAACCCAATTGAGCATGCATTTCACTTGCTCAAATCCAGACTTAAGACGGAAAGACCCACAAACAAGCAAGACCTGAAGGCTGCGGCTGTAAAGGCCTGGCAAAGCATTAAGAAGGAGGAAACCCAGCGTTTGGTGATGTCCATGGGTTCAAGACTTAAGGCAGTGATTGCCTCCAAAGGATTCGCCACAAATATACTAAAAATATTTTGGTTGGGTTATGTTTATTTGTCCAATTACTTTTGAGCTCCTAAAATGGGGAGTGTTTGTAAAGAAATGTGTACAATTCCTACATTTTCGATCAGATATTTTTGTTCAACCCATCAAATTAAACGTTACAATCTGCACTTGAATTCTGTTGTAGAGGTTTCATTTCAAATCCAATGTGGTGGCATGCAGAGCCCAACTCGCAAAACTTGTGTCACTGTCCAAATATTTCTGGCCCTAACTTTATGTGTATATGACCAAAATACAAGCTGTATTTCAAAGGTTTTTTTTAGACAAATAAGTTATTTGACAAAAATACTGCCGAGGGAGCTCCACATGTATCAGCATTTAACAGAACAGGTTCTGTCATAATCTGTAGAATCATCTGATGACAGTGTTAAAGGAGTGCGCTCTTTGACGCTATAGTGGGATCTTGGCTCTCAGCTTGGTTCTTTCTAGCTGGCGCTGACATTATCCTGTCAGGATGCATTCCCACTTCAGTTATTTGGTCAGTTTTGACTCCGTAACTGCTCAGATAAGTGAAGTGTGAAGCGATACTCAAAGCGGCACCTGTCATCTGCGTGTCATACTAAAACACAGCATTGTATCAAGACCAAACCACGCTCGCTATGCATAATTCATCATGGCACAATGTTCTACAACACCCTACAGGCTCTCTGCAGCCAGGAAATAGCTGTTTTTAATGCAATTCGCTGTGAATAACTTTGGGAGGAAAGTTCGGTGAATTGGCGGAATCAAATTTTTGAGAAATTCGGTCATCTCTAGTCAGGAGGCTACAGGGGAGGAGAACAGTCTGGCATAGATGTCAGCAATCTTGCAACAAAATTGAAAAAAATTGTCAGCTCACTTTTTATACAGATGACCCGTGCACGGAGGACACACCTCGTAGTAGTGTAGTTGTCACTATCCAAAACAAAAAAAAGCTGCTCCATCAAAGTGTAAAAAGTAAGATAAATTGGTCTGTGTTTATTGAAAATCTATAAAAACTTATTGGATTTTCAATAAACACGGATCATTTTATCTTACTTTTTACACTTTGCTAAAGCAGCTTTTTTTTGTTTGGATAGATGTCAGCAATGCATGATGGGGACTGTAGTCTACCACCCACATAAGCTGGCTGAGCAAAGCCCCAAATTTCTGCACAGCGGAGGAGCACATAGGGGGCAGCAGTGTGACAAAATTCTGATTATGCCTGTTTAGGATGTAGGATTAGTGTTATACTGATTCTCTGTGTGTGAGAACCCTGTGGCCCTCTTTAATTTTTTTTATCCAAATGCTGTGAATCCTGGTGTTCACTGTAAATGTCTTATTTACTAGGTTTAAAATTTTTTTCTTTGGGTCCTTAATTTGGGAAAAACCAATAAAAAAGCTTCATGTAAATCAGAGTCAATCAACAGTTTAGAAATCTCTTCTAAACACTGTGGAATATCCGGGACTAAAAAGACCTCACCTTTGTCCTTGCGCTTGGTAGCCAAGGACATATCAAACAAATGCAGGATTTTAAGTTGACATGAAAAAATTCAGTGGAAACTTTAGAATTAGAGATGGGCAAATCGATTCTAAAAAAGTGGAAGTTTTTTAGAATTTCAGGAAAAACGTTTGACAAAGTCGAATTTTTGGGTTTTTTCGAATGAACGAAGCGTGCTTTTGTTGAAAAATGGCTGCGACCCCATGGCGTTACAGGGGGGCAAAGAACTCTGGGGGGAAAGAAGGGCATAGCCTGCTGACATGTGGAGATGAGCCAATCAGAAAACCGGGGGATTTTGTGACGTCCCGCACTATATAAGTCCCGGGTGCGACGCTGGGAGCTCATACCCCTCTCACGTATGAGTAGGGAAAGGGGCTGCCCGGCTGCTTATGATTCTTCTAAGAACTCATTTTTATCACGATTTTTGGGGGGGGTCACAGCTTGTCTCAGGAGTTCTCTTAAGTTTAATTCTGATTTTGTGGGGGAAATGGAACTGAGTTCATGTGCGTAAAAAAGTGCATAAACATTTATGTATCTGGTCACAGCACTTGAATATCCCAAAGGGTTTTCTAAACCCGTTCCGTTGTATTCATTTAAAGAAAAAAGGTTTTACAATCCAAATACCACTTAATTTTTGGTTGCCCCAATTATTTTGCGCAATTTACATCCCGGGGGTTAAATTAAACGCTGTTTTGATGTTCGGTCACTAAAAGAAACCTCTTTTTCCCCGCCAAAAAAAAATTTTTCCTGTACATAATTCATAAAACCCAAGGTTGTTTTTAAGTTTTTCTTTTGTTGTGTCCGTAAAATACACCCATTGAACACGTACAAAGCTGGTTTTTTAGTTTCTAATTCTTTTGCGCAATTTTAATCCAGGGGTAAATTAGGCTTTGTTTTGCTGTTTTGGTCACTAAAAGAAACCGTCTTTTTTACTGCCAAAAAAAAAAACATTTTTCCCGTAGCATAATTTCAAAACCCGAAGGTTAATTACAAGTTTTTCTCTTGTTGTGTACCGTAAAATACACTCCATTTTAACACGCTACAAAGCTGGTAATTTTTGGTTGCTCATTCCTTTGGCACATTTAGATCCACGGGTTAATTAAGCATTGTTTCTGCTGTTGTGGTCACTAAAAGAAACCTTCTTTTTCACCGCCAAAGAAGCAATTTTGCCTGTAGCATAATTCATATCCGAAGGTTAATTATGAATGTTTGTGCTTTTACATTCAGTAAAATACACAGTGTTTTTAAACGACACATACAAGTAAATTTTTCCTGGCCATTTTTTGGATACAATTTATATCCAAGGGTTACCCAAGCTTGTTACTGGGTTCATTTGGAGTCAAATACAGGGTGTGTATTTATCATATACAGATATCATCATCAAACAGTGTCTGTACATTTTAGAACAAACAGTATGTCAGACAGAGAGGTGGCAGGCTCTGCACCTGCGGGTGGCAGTGGCACAAACATTCCTGGAGCAGGCCCAAGTCGCAGCACAGCAAGGGGACGTCGTAGCAGGGGTCACTCGGTGAGGCCAGAACTGCCGGTGTCATCTAGCGGCCATGTGTTGTTCAGCAACCCAATGGTTTTTGATTGGTTGACTAGGTCATCAACTTCCTCCCAGATGACATCTGACAACCCCAGCCAAGAGTCGGTGGGAATGTCAGACACAACCCTTAGTTGGCATGGCCCGGGAGTGGGTCAGCGGCCCTCACCTGTCCTCAACTCGCCTCTGTCCCATCCGGTTCCCTCAGCCAGAAATCTACTATGTGGTCTGGGCTCAGCGCCACTATATAGCGAGGATGAACAATTTGGGAAGGCAGTCAACAGCTAATTGGCAGCGAAGAAATGGGGCCAATATCCCCTGCTTCTTGCAGTAGGCGGCCAAAGTATAGATGGGGGAGAGTGACTTGGGGGTCATTTTGTGGGGGTCAGCCTCTGCATACCAAGACCGGTGATGAGGACAGCAGTGATGATGAAACACAAATAGATGATGATATAGCCGACAACACTTGGGAGCCGGGTGAAGCAAGGGCTTCGTCATCGTCAGGAGAAGAGGACGTCAGCTTGCTCGTCGGGGAGCGGTGCAGCCAGCAAGTGGGTTGTGTGGCCGTGAGTCAGCAGGGTAGCAGCAGTGTGAGGTCAGGAGCCAAGCGGCCACGGGGTAGAAAACCCGCTTCGCAGGCCCAAGAAAGTAGCGGCACAGCGGCTCAGCGAGGCAGCGGCGGTAGTAATCACCAACTGCGGAGCGTTGGCGGTAAAATAAGCTACTCGGCGGTGTGGCAGTTCTTTGCTAAGACACTGGAGGAGCCGAATATTGGTATATTGTAAAAATCTGTGGGTAAAAGTGAAGCGTGGGCCAGGGAGCTCACGTTGGTAACCACGGGCCCTGCGCCCAACACATGCAGCGTCACCTCCTGGGGCCTGGGAAAGGAAACGGGCTCAGATGTGTGGTTCATCCTGCCGCCGCAGCAGCAGCAGCGGCCAGTGGCACGCATGCCATTGAAGCCAGTCAAGGGCTCCACCACCCTCTGCAGAAGGGAGCGTTTCTCTTTGCCATCTTTCTCCGCAATCCAGATGCTTTTTGCTCCTCGCTACTCATGGCACCAGCAGTCGTTCAGAAAGACGATTGGCAAAGAGACAAAAGTATGCGTCCAACCATCCTAAGATGCAGCAGCTGACCGTGCTCCTGTCCCCAAATTGTTGGACTGCAGTCCATCCCCTTTCCAATGGTGGACTCTGCACCATTCAGAGAACTAATGGATTGTTTCCGAGCCGAGATGGAGAGTTCAAAGCCGTAATTTCTTTTCCAAAAGGCGAGTACCAGCACTTCTAGATATGTAGAAAAGAAGGTTTGGGCCAGTCCTTGAGCTTATCGGTTTGTTCCAAGGTGCACGGCAGCGCGGACGTCTGGAGCTGTAACTACGGTAAGGGCCAGCATATGTCCTTTATGGCCCACTGGGATAATGTGCTTCCTGCCCAGGCACACCAACAACTTAGTCAGGAGACGCCGCTTTCTTCTTCACGTTGTCAAACTACGGCTCCTGCGCCAATGTCCGCCTCCTCCACCACCACCACCATCTCAGCCTCCACAAGTACTGCTCCATAATACCACATGTGTAGGGCACAGCGGTGTCACGCAGTTCTACACCTGGCTTGCCTCGGCGAACAAAGTCACACAGGGGATGAACTGCCCCGCGTCATGCAGCAAGAAATCGATGTGTGGCTTTCTCCGCGCCAACTGCAAATCGGAACCATGGTGGCAGACAATGGGAGGAACATGGTGTCCGTGCTGCACAGAGGAGGGATGGTCCATGTGCCCTGCATGGCGCACGTGTTCAGTCTGGTTGTGAAAAGGTTCATGAAGTCTTCCACCGATCTTCAGAAGATTCTGAAAATGGCCAGGAAATGTGCATGCACTTCATCCATTCCTATAAAGCCGGAACACCCTCCTCAAGTTGCAGCGGCAGAACGGCCTCCCCCAACACACTCTGATATGCGATTTTTCCCACCCGTTGGAATTCCAGCCTGCACATGTTGGACCGACGTATGAACAGAGAAAGGCCATTAACGATTTTTTGATGATCCAGGTGGACAGGAGTACTCCCTGTGTAACTTTGATGTCAGCCAGTGGCAGCTCATGCGTGACACCTGCCATTTGTTGAGGCCTTCGAGGAGGCGACATTATTTGTCAGTCGCCAGGGACTACGGGTTTGAATACGTCATTCCACTGCTTCATGTCCTGGAACAGATGCTGAAAAATCTGGCTGGGCAGGGGACTGGAGAGGGGGCGACTACATCTCGTGGCCACAGGAGGCCGGTGGGGACTGAAATGGAGGAGGAGGAGGACATTGGGCAGAAGCATTGTCTGGTGAAATGAGTGGTTTTTTCTACCCAGGTGACAAGAGAGGAGGAGCAGGAGCAGCTGAGGAGGTAGATGGCGATGGGGAAAGACGAGGCAGATGACCCGCAAGCACCGTGGCAGTTTACAGTGGAGATGGAGGCAGGGAGCCCCTCGGAGTCACTTGTGCAGATGGCCCGCAGCATGCTGATTTGCCTGGCTAGTGACAGCCGAATAGTCACCATCTGGCAGAGGGATGACTTCTGGCTCTCCACCAGGGTGGCGGGTGTTCAGTGCGGCGAGGGCCATCATTACCCCAAGGAGAACCCGAGGGACAGGACTTCCACACACCAATGCCTTAGGCGTCAGACTACATCAGCCATGACGCCTCACCCAAACTGTGGAAATGAGTCTGGGTTCAAATATTTCCCGCCTCAGCCACTATTCCCGATGCTGCCACCCGCCTGATGCCACACATCTGCTGACAGTTTCTCCATCTGCCACCAACCCTCTTTACCAGGGATGGTATTGCCACCCACCTCCACACTCTGTCATTGTGCCTCTCTATGACCTCATGCTGCTGTTGCTGGTGCTGTGACATTCACACTGTGTCATTGAGCAACTCTCTGACCTCATGCTGCTGCTGCTGTTGTTGCTGCTGCGGTCACTTCCACACTGTGTCTTTGTGCCACTCTGTGGCCTACTCCTGTTTTTGCCACCTCCAGAATGTCATTGTGCCACTGTCTGAACTCATGCTGCTGCTGCCGGACCTCCACACTGTGTCATTGTGCCACTCTGTGGCCTACTCCTGTTTTTGCCACCTCCAGAATGTAATTGTGCCACTGTCTGACCTCATGCTGCTGCTGCCGTGACCTCCACACTGTGTCATTGTGCCACTCTGTGGCCTACTCCAGTTTTTGCCACCTCCAGAATGTCATTGTGCCACTGTCTGACCTCATGCTGCTGCCGTGACCTCCACACTGTGTCATTGTGCCACTCTGTGGTCTACTCCAGTTTTTGCCACCTCCAGAATGTCATTGTGCCACTGTCTGACCTCCATGCTGCTGCTGCCGTGCCCTTCACATTGTGTCATTGTGCCACTCTGTGGCCTACTCCTGTTTTTGCCACCTCCAGAATGTCATTGTGCACCTCTCTGACCTCATGCTGCTGCTGCCGTGCCCTCCACACTGTGTCTTTGTGCCACTCTGTGGCCTACTCCCCTTTTTGCCACTTCCAGATTGTCATTGTGCCACTGTCTGACCTCATGCTGCTGCTGCCGTGACCTCCACACTGTGTCACTGTGCCACTCTGTGGCCTACTCCTGTTTTTGCCACTTCCAGAATGTCATTGTGCCACTCTCTGACCTCATGCTGCTGTGACTGCCGCCGTTACCTCCACACTCTGTCACTAACATTGCCACCTGAGCTCTCAGCTTGTTTTTTTCCAGCTTTCGCTGCCATGACTTTATCAGGTTTATTTTCCCCAAAAATTTGGGTTTTTTTGGGTCAGTTTTGCCCTCTTAAAGTCCCCGGGGAATTTTATAGTGAAGCGATTTTAAGGCGGCGGAAATTTCACCCTGGTGTCTTAAAAAACACAACATTATTGAAGCCCAAAAACCAAGCTCCCTTGCAGATTTAAGAAGGGGGGCAAAACCCGTTCTGCGCCCCCTGCAGGCTCGGGTTGCGCCGGGGGAAATTAGCTTTTTTTTTTAACGCAAATTCGTCCCTTTTTCGGGGGCCGAAAAAAAAAATTTTTGTTGGAAATTAGGCGAATTTCCCCCAAAAATCGAATTTTTGAAAAATTTCCCCCCCCATCTTTTTTAAGTTTTTTTTAATAGTTGATTTTTGGGAAAGTGTGCAGTAGAAAGAACAGCGGGGGGGTTTAAAAAAAAAAAACCTGCACGAAGTTACGATTTATATTTACTTTCCATTTTTAAACAGTTATAATTTTTTTGCATTTTTTTGGCTTGTTTACTATTACATAATCTCGAGGTCAGCGAGGTCGGGAAAGGGCTTTTTTAAATTTGTGATCTCTCCCTCTGTCTAAAAAGTGATCCTGTTTGCGCCGGGGGGCAAAAGGGGGCCCTTTATTTTTTTCTGTGTCTATGTTTTTAAAGGGACGACCTCCCCAAGTATTTGGGTTGGGACCCCTTACTAAAAACTTGTAATTTGCTATAGATTTTAAGGCTTCCGGGTTTAATAGGGGGGGTTCCCCCGGGGAATGTTTTATAGAAGGGAGTTTTTCCCCTCTTTTCGAAGCAAAAAGGGTTAAATGATGGGTAGAGATCCCTTTTTTAAATGTGTGTATGGGGTTTTTAAGATTTTTAGATAAAATAAAAGTTGGGTTTTTTAGTTTTTTAATAGATAGAGAACTAAATAGAGGTTTAAGTTTCCCTTTTGGGAAAATTTAGAAAATTTTGTGATCAAAAGTCACTTTTGTTCTCTTCCCGGTTTCCCCCAATTTTTTGGGATTATGGGGACAAGTTTGGGTAAAAACGGGGAATGTTCAAGGGGGGAAATTCTGGGTAAATGGAAGGTTTTTTTGAGTCAAAAAATTAATTTGGATTTTTTTCCCCGGAAGCAAATGTAGTTTTTTCTAATAACCCCAAATTTCCTTTGAATAAAAACAAAACACCCATTAGCCTTTAAAAAAAATTTAAAAAAAAATTAAAAACAAAAAAATTGGGAAGGGGGGGAAAAGAAAGCCAGTTGGGAGCATATATACAAAAACGAATTGTTTTATAGGGATTCCCGGATTCCCTGAGCCCAAAATTTACATTTTTTAAAAAAGACCCCATTTTTACCCAAGGGGGGGAAAAAAATATGCTAAATGAATGCCCCTTAAATTTTTGAAAAAAATTTTCCTGTCGAATATGAGAAAATTTTCCCTTTCCCTAAAAAAAATTAAAAGGTAAACAACAAAAATTTCAGGAGTTAGTGGAGTTTAAAATATCTTTGGGCCCCCAAACCCAGTTTTCCCTGAATTAGAAAAAAATTTTACAACGAAACTTTGAATTTTGAGAAAAGGGAAAAAAATTAAAGGGAAAGGGAAAAACACAACAAATTTTGGGGGATCGAAAAGTTTTTGATAACAATCAGGTTTTATTTTTGGAAAAATAGTAGAATTTACCTAAAAACCCTAATCTTATTGGGATCTGTCTTTCCGAGATTCTGTTTGTGGAAAAAAATCCTTCACGGGTTCTATTTTTTGCTTTTCCGCGGGGGAAGAAAAGGGGGCTGGAGGAAGGGCCCAGAGAAAGAACAGAGGTTGGCCAAAATAAAAAAAAGCATAAAAAATTTTACTAAGGCAGTGAAAGATAAAAAATCTCAGAGTTTTCAATGGGGAAAAGGGATCAGTGGGATCAAAACTTTGCCCCTCTTTGATCCTGGGGGGGTGTGCTGGACCATGGTGGGGGGGCCCCAGGAAAATGTTTTTAAATGGAAATACAATTGGGCCACCTGGGGAAAGGAAAGGGGAACAGGTTAGGGAAAAGCCCCAAACTCAATCTCGCGCAAATACATCCACTTTTTTTAGAACCACCAAGGATTTTTGGGGGGATCGAGAGAAGGGGAATCATCAAAAATTAAAAGGATGGAGCACTAAAAGGATTAACCCCTCTCATAGTTTAAAGGGAAAAATAAAAAACAGGTGTTGTATACGGTTTTTTTTTCCACTCCCATCCCCAAAATTTTAAATGAATTTGTTTGGGAAAAAGGGATTTTAATTTTTTTTGCTAGAAAGTTGGTTTGCATAAATTTATCATAAATAAAAAGTAATGATAAAACAAACCTTTAGGAAACTAAAAGGAGAAAAATTGGGGGGGTTCTTGAAAAAATTTCCCGATTGAAGGTAAAGGAGCCCCAAAAATTCTAGATATCCCTTTAAAAAATTTTAAACCCAAAATCTGGAAATTTACCCCTCCGATTTCACAATATAATTTTTGGGAAACGTTTGGGGAAAGGGTAGAAACAAAAGGGACTTTGGGAAAAACTAGCACTCGAGACAACCATTTTTTTTTAAATTTTAAAATGGGAGGAAAAAGGTAGCTATTGCAAAACCCTAAATTAAAGGGGTGATAGAAATAAAAACCAGTGAAAAGGGTGGAAATTATTTTCTTCTTAAAAAAAAGTGACTATAGAGGATTTTTTGGAGAGAATACTTGGTGATTCAGAAACATTTTGAGGGGCCCTTCCCAAAAGCCCAACAAATGAGTATCTAAAGGAAATTTAAAAAGGTTTTTGGTTTTGGGGGAATTTGGGAAAAAAATTTTAATTACTGGGAAAAGAAATTTATGTTAAATGTGAACCCTTTAATATTGTACCTTTTATGCATTACCAAAAGTGCAAAAAAGAGGTTGTCCCAAAATACCAGGAAGCCTTTTAGTTCAGGTAGAAAAAAAATTTTAACCAAGGCCCCGACGTATTTTGATCGTATACTGATGCCCTTTGTAAATGGTTTCCCTTAAATATTTTAAAGATTCAAAAAGGGCCCTGTGATGGGAATTAACGATCTAGTGGTGAGTGAAAAGTACCCCTTCTTGAAAGGTTTAGACTTTAGAATTAACAGTAAAATCAGAAAGAATGGGCCCGAAAGCAATTTAAGTATTTTTTGAACACGAGAGGTACACAATTTACCCGGAAAAAACAATGTTTTTGTTTTACAGTATTTGGGTTTTGTTTTGGGCACATAACTATTTTTTGTTTGAAGGCAAACCTTTTTTCACCAGATAATGGCGCCCATGGGAACTGTCTGTTTCACCAAGTTTTGCTAATTTTAATTTTTTTGGTTGGGGGGGGAGGTGCTATTGTTTTTTCTGAACACCTTGAAAAATTCACAGATCGGTTTTTTTTTTGGGGGCGCTTTATTTTATTTTTATTCTGATTTTTTGGGATGGTAGTGAAAAATTTTTCCAAAGGATTTTGTTCTGACTTAAAAGGGTAATGAAATTGGTTAAAATTTCCCCATTTGAAATTAAACGGGGGGGAAAATTAAATTTTTTTGGGTCTTGAAAAATTTTTGTTGGGGAAAATAAGCAGATTCAGACAAAGATTTTTTTCGGAAAATACGGTACCAATAGTTTGTTACATTTCTCTTTGTTCGCATCCACCCCTTTACAAAAAAAAGGGGGTTCCCAAAAAGGCCAAATTTCTTAGGGGGTTTGTTTGAAATTGTTCTACATTAGAGGATTTCAATTTAATATGTATAAAGTTAAAAGCCCCGTTTTCAGGAAGGGGTTATTAAAAAAAAGTTTGAGGAAAGGGGTTTAATAGGGCTTTGACCAGGGGACAGAGGACATTTTAAATTTAAACAGTAAAAAGGGAAAAAAGAAAAAAACGAATTTAAATTGTTTTTTATAGGTACCTTGTGATAGACTAATGAAATGGAAACTTTTCTTAGAAGACATTGGGGACATTCTGAAGGTTGGGTCCCGGATTCTCTGAGGTGATTTCTAAAAAACCCTAGTGAAATTAAAAGAAAGGAAAAAAGAAACTTTGGGAAAGAATTTGTACTGTCTTTTTTAGGGGTTTGGGAAAAAAAAAAATGGTTGCATTTTCCGGTGGTTGGGTAAAATTCCCCCGTGGCAAAATGTTCAATCGTCCCTTCTTTGGAAAAATAAAGATTTTGTTAATCCCATTGATAAGAGAAAATTTGAGAAAAAGAAAAATTCATCAATTGTAAAAAAACCGAGGGGTGGTTTATGGGGCTATGTGTACCTGCCCCCAAGATCTTTGTGGGAAAAAACCCTCAGGAGTTTCGTCGGGATCTGAAACATCGGGGGTACTATTAAACTAGAGGGGGCACTCCCCCGCAAAAACATTTTGGAAGTAACAATGGCGAAAAAAGAGGTGCTAAAATTTTTTGGGGGATTTTGAAAAAAGGGTAGGGGAAAGAAAGGGCTTTTGGAAATTTTTTTTGTTGCAGGAAGAGGCCCAAGGGGATAAAAAAAACTCAAAAAACATTGTTCCCCCTTTTGGGGGGGGGGGGGGGGGGGCGGGACAGGGGGGGGGGGGGGGGGGGGGGGGGGGGGGTTTTAAAATTTTTGGGTTTTTTTTTGATTTTTTGATCCCTATTTTAATTTTTAAGGAAAAACATGATTATGGGTTAAGTACGGTTTAAGGGGTTTTGGCCCAAAAGTTGAATATATTGGGCTATGGGGAAACATCGAGTTTTATATGTGTTTTTTTTTTTTTTTTTCCCCACCCTTCCATCTTCCGCGCGCCCCCCCCCCCCTCCCCCTTCCCCCTCCCCCTTTTGGCCCCTTCGTTTTTTCATTTTTTGTCCCTGGGTCCGGGAAAGATGACGAATTTTTTCCCGTGAAAGGCCCCACGGTTTTTTTTACAAATTTGGGTGATGTATATTGCTTTTGCAAAGGGGTATTCATGTTGTACTATGTATGTTAAAAGATTTTTTATTCCCGCTTGCGGCGTTTGGGCTGTGCGAGGAGGGTGCAGTGGTTGGGGGTGGCATTTGGGGGGATACTGGGTTCTTTTCATGCTCCCATTGTGATTTTGGTGGATTGATTTGGCTTGTGGGGGCCCTAGGGGGGAATTTAATTTTTTACTTGTGAGGTCGACTGTGGGGGAGGGGGGCTTAGCCATTAAGGGGCCTACAGTATTATTAAAATGAGAAAGAATATTACAGTGAAAAAAGAAAATTGTTTTTGAATATAGTTTTTGAGAAAATACTTTTACAATGCCCGTGGAACATGGAATTTTTGGGGCCTGCGGTTTTTTTGGGAAAGGTTTTTGCAGATTACTTAAATAGGAGAAGAGCTTTAGGGAAGATAATTTTGGGCAGTGGTTTTTGTTTCGTGGAGTTTATATTTCCCCAAAGATTTTGCATATTAGATATTGAAGAGATGGGGGTTTGGGAATTGACAAAGAAAGGCCCGTGTGCTGTGTTTTTGTGTACCTAGTCTGCTTTTGTTCATTCTAGGTGAGGAAAGCGTTCAAAAAATGAGAAAAGTGAGATGGGTGGGGCCCATCACAGTAAAGGGTGGGTGTTTGTTGGGTTTCAGTGCTTTTTCAAAGGGGGTAACCCGGGAAGTGGGCGCCAAGCCTGTTATGGGGATGGCGAATTTGGGTGAAGGTTGGGTTTCTCATGAGAGCAGGGGGGCAGCTTTTTTTCCGGACTTTTTTTTGGGGTTTTCACGCGGGGGAAGGGGAGTGG